>VDFB02257742.1:0-65675 GCA_007258455.2 Sequoia sempervirens | reverse complement strand
CGAACATCATGAAGCGAGGCCTAAAAGACCATGAAAATGAAAAGGGTCCATTTTTCTACAGTGCAACTAGATCTAGCCCTTGCATGTCAGCATATGTCTATGAAAAGTTAATTTTCTGTTCATTGATAACTATTGAGAATTTCACCTTTTCTCCAACATCAAGTGATGTTGCATGATATGTGATTTTGGGTGTTTCTATTGTGTCAACATTCATAGGTTCGGTGTCTTCAACTAGGAGTGTTGATTTCTCTTGATATTCTATGGTGGGGAGATTGAATGTTCTATCCTCAGGTGCCTCAGAGAGGTTTTCACTTTCAGATGCATCCTTTTTTTTCTCTTTTCTGGATTCGATAACGCCACATTTTGGTTTCCTTTAGAGTACATTTTTTAATTTTTAAATTTTGTAGTTAATTTTTGCAACTAGAATACATAATTTCCCCTCCAAAATACGCTCCTTGGTCTAGTTCCATTACAAACCCTACTTTGTGATATCCTTGTAGTATATTCATTTGAAGTCCCATGAACTTTGTGATAGCCTCATCATTCTGGAATGTATCCAAAAACTGGAGTACGATGGTGTTGGTCCCAATCTATCAACTATGGATAATGCAAGGATATTTTGTCATGGGTATCTACAAAGCTTATAGAAGTTGTAACTAGGTTGGGGACATTTTTTTTCTTAAGGCTTCATAAGGTATCTAAGTTGTATTCCCTAGAGTCACGACAATCCCATTCGTACTCCTTGGAATCTTTCTTGATGTGGTCGTCATCAGATGTGGTTTCGAATTTATGTTCAATGATGATAGTATTTATGTTCATGTTGTCAAACATGTTTTGTATATATAGATATTCTTCTAGACGTTCACAGGTATTCAATGTCTCAATAGTGGTAGAAGTAGCTTCTTCTTCATAAGAGGTGTTTTCAGTATTTTGGGTAATCACATTAGATGTACCATAACCCAGCCCAAGATTCTTTGGGTGTTTTTCAATAATGGTTGGTTTTCTTCTACCTTGTCCATGTAGACCAAGGCCACCTTATTTAGTGAATCCCATGTTCTTTTCTAGTTGATACCCTTTGTTGTTCTCATCAATAGGAAGGGGAGGTAGTTTTCATTCCCATACTTCTTCTTTGTAGATTCATGAAGATAGATCATCTTCACATACTTCCTCCTCTTGCATGTCTCCCCACTTGGTGAAAATATTGGGTTTGACTACCATGGTTACAATTTATACTTTCGTGATCTCTTTCGGTCCTCCATAATTCTTAGGTTTTGGGGGAAGCATTCCAATACAAAAAGACTAGTTGAAATAGTATTCCCCATAACCCTTATCAAGTACTTGGATCTTGGTATCAAATTTAGGTAGCCCATTAGATGATGGTGTAGTGGAGGATGACGGGAGTGATGATGGGTCTATGTATGAGGAGTGAAAAGATATATCATTGCTAGGTATTTTTTGAATCCTTTTATACTTTTCCTCCAATTTAGCACAGTAATGGAAAGGTTCAAGGTTGGTATATATGGCAATTTCCTTATTGTCATGAGGAAACTTTAGTCATTGATGGAATGTAGATGGCATTTCTTTCAATGCATGAATCCATGGTCGACCTAAGAGAAGGTTGTATGGAAGCTCGAGATCCAGTACTTGACAAGTAGTTTCCATTATTGTTGGTCCTATTTGAATAGGTAGCCTAATTGTCCCTCCTAAATTGTGCTTCATACCATCATAATATTTGATGGTGATGCTCTTGTTTTTACCTATGGCATCATCAAAGTATCCCAATTGTTTCACAAATTTCAAGGTACAAATGTTTAGACCTACAACATTATTTATGAGTACCCTTTTGAATTTTTTTTTGTGGACACCTAATTCTAAATAAAGGGCTTGATTGTGAAAAGATCTTTGCAGAAGGTCTTTCTCAAAAAAGACTAAATGGTGAGTGGATGTGATAATTCCAACCATGGATTAAAACTGATTAGTTTCAAGGGTGTTTGGGAATGATGTTTCAACAAAGGCTTTCTCCAATATCTCCTTATGTGGTGGCGATGGTTTTAAGAGCTCAAGGATGGAGATTAGGGTGATATTTTTCTTAAGCTAGTCCACAATATTATAGTCACTTGATGGCTTACTTGCAGCCTTTACTTGGGTTGGTACTCTTTGGATGGTTACTCTTCCCCTTTGGGTGGTCATGTTATATTTAGGATCTTTGCCTCATATGGTTAATGTACAGATGGTATGATCATCACAAGAGATATGTCCTAGAATAGTATCCTCACCACAAGAGAAGGCATCCTTACGGTAATCTTGTTTTTTTTCCTTCGTTGTTTCCCCTATAATGGTTGGGAATTGGATCCTTGTAGATCTTTAGGTCTTTATTTCCAAGATGAGGTTTGATGTCCAATTCTCCCTTTTTGATTAAATATTGCATGATGTTTTTAAGTCTCATGAAATTATTGGTGGTGTGCCCCTTGATTTTTTGAAATTCGCATTCATCAATATCCTTATACCAAGGGGGTTTGAAGTTTGGTTCCTCATAATTTTCTCTTTCATTGATCATGATGAGGTTCTTTTGGACTAGTTTGTGCATATTGACCTCAAGGGTTTCTCCCAAAGGAGTAAACTTTCTTCATGGTTGGTCATATTGCCAAGGTGGTCTTCTTTTGTTATCTTTTCCTTGATTTTGTTGTTGGTTTTTGGGTTGATTGTTTTGTTGACAATTGGGTGGGTTATTCTATTGATAAGCAGGTTGGTTGTTTTGTTGATAAGTGAGTTGGTTGTTCTATTGATAACCTTGTTATGTTGTTTGAGCATGATTTTATGGTGTATTGGGAGTTTTCACATTGCATGCAACCTTAGCGTCAACTACTCTGTCATTGGTTACATTCTTGTTATTTTCCCATATCTTGGGTTTGTCATTTGAAGTAGAAGGTTGATCTTTTGGGTTGTATATTTTGATTGTTCCTCTAGTAACAAGGACTCTAAGTATACCTTTTTCAATATTTTCCTCAAAATTTCTTGGGAATAGTACTGTGAGGTTGTAATTGATATCTACATATATACATTGGAGATAAATACATCAACAAGTTGTTTCTCTGGAGTGGGCCACTTGATTTTTCTTTCTTTGTGTCTCCATCTTTGTAGGTATGAGGTAAATGATTCACCTTGACTCTATTTGATTTTATAAAGGTCCATGATCATGATGAATTATTCTATGTTATATGAGAAGTGGTTGAAAAACTTATGTGATAATTCATCAAATGTTCTAATACCTAGTGGTAAATAAGATAACTATTCTATAGCGGGACCACTGAGGCTCTATGGAAAAATTATCATCAAGTAGGTGTCATTTCATTGTAGTTCCATACAAGATACTGAAAAATCATGTGCATGCTCAATTGGGTCTCCTTTCCCCCTATACTTGTCAAATTTTGGTATTTCAAAGCCTTTGGGGAAAGGTAGCATGGATATATTTTGATCGAATGGATATGGACAAATGTATTGGAGAGAATAACTCTTCTTCGTTTTTCCAATTTGTATTATCCGACATCCTTCGATTGAGTGTTTGAAGTTGCACATTTATGTCATTGTTTGGTGTACTTGTTTGAGGATGTTCGTTATTATAGATCTGTTATCCCATGATATTTGTTTGGTTGTAAATAGGATATTGTGTAATCAAGGGACTTTGAGGACCATTTTGCACATAAGGTATGGTGGGTCCTTGTTTTATATAAGGTAGGTGTGGTCCTTGTTGTGTACCCTGATATTGACCTTGAGGTGTTCCTTGGTACTGATGTTGTGGTCCTCCTTGTTGTTGTTGTTGAGGATTTTGATTTTGTATTTGTTGAACAAAGTGTTGTTGAGTTTGGGGTATACCTTGGCGATTTTTCTGGTGTATCCCTTGTTGTTGTGGCTATTATGAAAGGTTTCCTTGATGTTGTGTTGATGGTATACCTTTTTGTTGTAGAGTGTGTTGTTGAAGGGTACCTAGATATTGTGTTGATGGTACACCTTGTTGTGGTTGATTAGGTTGAAGGTTACCTTAGTACTACGTTGATGGTAAGCCTTGTTGTGGTTAATTTGGTTGAAGGTTACCTTGGTACTGTGTTGAAGGTAAACCTTGATTTGGTTGATTTGGTTGAAGGTTACCTTGGTTCTATGTTAACGGTAAACCTTGTTGCGGTTGATTTGGTTGAAGGTTACCTTGATATATTTTTTATGATAAACCTTGTTGTGGTTGATTTGTTTGAAGGTTACCTTGATATTGTGTCGATGGTAAACCTTGTTATGGCTGATTGGGTTGAAGGTTACCTTGGTTCTATGTTGATGGAAAACCTTATTGTGGATTTTGTGATAATTTCCCTTGTTGGTATTGTAAGTTGTTAGAAGGGTCGATGTATGAGGTGTTTTGTGGCATGTTTTTCCCTTGTGATGGGTTACCACCTTGTTGGTCCATTCAAATATTTCCTATTTTTTGCATATTACTATGTTGTGGCATGTTTTGGGTGGAATTTCCTTCATACTATTATGCCACAACTGCTTGTTCAATTTGGGATGGTGGTCTAAACAATGGGTTATCCTTGGGTTATGTTGGATTGTTGTTTTGTGAAAACAATGGTGGTATGTTGGTGTTCATGGTTGGTTTTGGAATTTTTTTGTCTTATCTCAAAGTGGGATAAGATTTGGATCTTTTATCATGTCTACGTTAAATTCAATCGATCTAGTTTTGCACGACTTTTTGTGAGTGCAAGAAAATATTGGTTTGTGTTTATGCCAAGCGTCTTATCCATAAGTTTTTGCATCTTAGGATTTTGGGAGTGTTCTATGAGTCTCTCCTTAGTAAGGTCCTCATCACTATCCTCTTCTTCTATGGTGTAAGTTTGAGAATCATGAGGTTGGTTTTATATATCAATTTTTTCTTAATGCCTAAGAAGTACTTCTGCCTCACTACAGGATTGATCTTGGTTTGCTTTAAACATGGGTTCTCTTTGAGGAGTTGTAAGGTCACTTGGTTTATACCCCCATGTGTAATTTTCCTCATTGGTAGTTTTTTTTTTTGGTGCGGTTGAGCTACTCTTGTTGGCTTCCATCTTTTTTTTTATGTTGAGATCTTCTGGTTGTCATAAACAAGTTCCAAGACTTTGTAAAAGTTGGTGATTTCTAACTATGGAATGAAATGATGCTTTTTTTTTTGGATTTTTTTTTAAATAATGGTGTTATGTAAGCTAGGATTATCTATTTCCATGCAGTGGGTGGTAATACTAGCCTTTCCTCCTCAAGATCAGGTTTTTGTTCTTCTTTATCTAGGATGTTAGCAATGTTTCTCCACTAAGTGGGTGTTTCCTTTTTCTCAAACACAAAACTTCTCAAACTACTAATGATTTCTAATTGTTCACATTCTACTTGCGTGAAATTTGGTTGTATGATAGGTGCAATAAGATTTGGTTGTTACACTAGAGCAATATGACACTAAATGGTCATAAAGTGCAAGCTTTTGCTTGATTTTTTTGATCTTTTTTATGTTTTCGAAAGGATGATGAATGATGATGGCATAGAAGAAAACCTTTTTGGATAAAGGTTTTGATTTTTTTGTTATGGTTTGTGATACTCAAGACCCTAAAGTTTGACCAATGTTTGGATGTTTTGGAGATGATGTTAATTTTGAGACTCAAAAGTGTGCACAACTTGGATTGATATGTCACTCTACTTTTCTAGAGGATATGTTTGGAAAATCTACTTGAACTAGCCTTGAGGTGCAAGCAAATGTTAATTTATCTTAGAAACCAAGAGCAAAGGAATAATCCAAGTGTTGTTTTGATTTTTAATCCTAAAACTAGGTTTGATGTGTTTTATCTTTTTCAAATGGAGATGGAATGATATAGATATGATGTGTTTTTGAAGGTCTGACTATTTTATTCCCAAAAAATAAAAGATTAACTAGTTTCGGATTGGTCTCTGATTTGCACTAGAAAATAGGGCAATAGTGGCAATATTTCAGGTCAATAGCGGCCTAATGCGACACACTGCATCCACTAAGTTGTGAATATTTTATTATTTGATTGGTCCTCTCTTGGAGACATTAGACACAATGTTCCCTAAGTGATAGACCTCACATGAACTTAACAAGAATCCTTTGAACATCTTCTACATTTTACATTTTTACATTTTCACATTTTACATATTTTGGTACCTTCTTGTTTGTTCATGAGTTCTAAGCATATGAAGTTTTTCTTGTCTCATGAAGCATGAACCAACATTTTCCTTTGTGGCACCTTATTAAATTTATCAGGAGGTATAACTTTAGGATGGTCGAGCGGGAAGCCCATTCCACGACACGAATTTCCCCATAGCCACCTATGCATTTGTGAGTACATACCAACTACTGTATGTGTTTCACCTCTTGGGTCTTCTCACCCGGTGGATGACCATGAGTTGTTTTTCCCCAGATTGAGTACACACTTTCTTTTTTGGATAGACAACCTAGATCTGATTCATAACTAGCTAAACAAACGATTGAAGCTTGATCTGACTTTTCCTTTTCCTTTTCCTCTTCCTCTTCTCTTTCTCTTTCACACTTTTTTTCCTTTGTTCTTATGTTTAGTTTTCCATGGGATCTTCATCTTGGGGGATTGATCATCCCTCTTGATCATTTTTATTCCATCTTGCTAGCATAAGTGCATTTGAATCCTTCTCAATATGCATGGCTACTTTAGTGTGAGTTTGAAGCAAGTTCATCCTCTCACTAAAGTGGGGGCTAAATGTACCATAGAAAAATGGATCTTGGACATTTTAATGGTATTTTAGGTCTTTCTCTCATGATGCTTGACTTATTTTTCTTTGATTTCAAAACATATATTTTTGGGACCCGAATCCTACTCTTCCACTTCTAGGGTTTTTCACCTAAACGGAGAGATATTGGGTCCAAAAATGCTAATGTATCTCAAATTAGGATGTGTGTGATGTGATATGATGTAAATGAAGTTAAATTAATGCAATAGATTAATCTAGGTGGCTAAAAATGAATGCAAAAGTGCAATTACAACTATGTTTGAAAACACATTATGATATGTGAACAACTATGTAAATGAAGAAATTATGCAAAATAGAAAGTATAGGGATAAATCGAAGTGCACCTGGATGAAATGTGAGATTTTTGGAGTGTTCTAGATGTTGGTGAAATTCACTGATTTTTCACAGTGGGACTCATTCACCCAGGGTGGCAAATTAGTCCACCTACTGGTGAAAAACTGTTGGGAGCTAGTTTGTGTCTGTCGAGATCTGAAATCTAACAAAAGTCAAGTTTCTAGTCCTAAGGTGGGACTCATTTTCCATGGGTGGTGAATCAATCCTCCCCAAAATTTCTAAAAAACTAGGAGACAACTCTACAACACCATATCTAGGAATGTCTGCTTATCGGGTTGCCAAAGTCAAATCTACAAGAAATAGACAAATAACTCTCTCCAAGCTTGATTTTGACTCAAGTTGACTTGAAGCACCTAGTTGACTTGAAAATCACTCTTCAACACCTAATAACCTGTCAAATATGAAAACAAAGGGCTGCAAACAAACAAGCAAAAGGGGAAAAATGATTAGGGGTTAGTGAATAGGGGTTTTCCTTGGTCAAAACCCACTTTTGGTAATTAAACCCTTAAAAAGACAATGAAATGAAAGAGAAAGATAAACTAATAACATGCAAATTCTATAAACTTACCTATCTCTTGATAATGCAATTCTGAAGTAATGTCAATGGCTGCCTCAAAGTGCTTGGATAGTGCTTGAAATGTAGAATTGAATGCTTGAATGCTTGAATGAGTGAGGAAATTGTGGAGGAGATGTGAAATGAGGTGAAAATCACATATTTATACAATTCTTGTGCCTTATTATCCATTCATACCTCATCACAAGTCGACATCAAGTGATTTTGAATAAAATCCTAAAAGGAAATTTGAAATATTTTGAATTTGGGGCCAAGGGGGACTCATTCGCCACCCATGGTGAATGGGTTCCACCTAGGACCTAAAACCATGTGTCAAAAAAAAAATGTTTTATTTAATGTTATTTATAGGATAATATGCAAAAATACACTTAATTACAACTTATGAGGGCATAAAGAGACCAAATAAAGCATAAGAAGGGTGTAAATAGTGAAAATATGCCTAGAAGAGTGTGCAAGCTTGTTACAAAAATTTACAACACTTCACAATAGGGCTTGTTGATGTGTGAAAAGGTGCTATTTAGGTAAATTGCATTAAATAGAGTCTAGAAGAATGTAGAAATGTCTTACAACACTTCACAACACCTTCACAAGTTGTCGTTCTTTGAGTTTTAGTACCTAAATAAGCATGTTCAAGCCATGATACAACATAAAATCAAAGCAACATAGTTCCAACACCATGAAAAAATATCTAAAATGCCATGAAAATGAGAAGGGACCATTTTTCTATGGCACATATATTTAATGTTGCAATGTAACTTCTACATTCACATTAGGTCCTAAATATTAAAATTATGATTTCTTGTGGTGTTGTGAAGTGTTGTAACACATTTCTACACTTTTCTAGACTCTTCTCATTATAATTCATCTAAAAATCACCGGTTTATCCTTTATCAAGTCCTATTTCAAAGTATTGTAAAGTCTTGTAACAAGCTTTCACACTTTTCTAGGCTTGTTATCACTATTTTCACCTTTCTTATGCTTTATTTGACCCCTTTATGTACTAATAAGATTGAATTAAGTGTATTTTTGAATGTAAACCCGATAAACAACATTAAATGCAAGTTAATTTTTGAAACCCACTTACAAGCCTAGAGTGGGACCCATTCGCCATGGGTGGCGAATGAGTCCCTCTTGGCTCCAAATTCAAAAATAATTCAAATTTTCTTTCATGTTTTTATTCAAAAATACCTTATGTTAGCTTGTGATGATGTATTATTGGGTAGTTAGGGCATAAGTGTGTATAAATAAGTGGTTTTCCATCCATTTCAACCCCTATTCATCCTAATTCATTCACTAGTTGATTCAAGCATTCAATTTCATTGAATCCATCAAAGCATCATTCAATCAAGCAACTATCAAGCATCTTGGAGCAGCCATTGACATATCTTCAAACTTCAACATCAAGGTTTTGGTGAGTTTAGGACACTTACATGTTGTTTATTCATCACTCCTTTCTTATTTCATTTCATTTTTTATCAAGGGTTTGATTACCAAAATGGGATTTGACCAAAGAAAATCCCTATACTCTAACCCTTAACCATTTATCCCCTTTTGCAAGTGTGATTGTAGAATTTTGTATGCAAATTTTTCAAGAAAATAGGTGTTGAAAAGTGGAAAACAAGTTAATGAAGTGTTTCAAGTCAACTAATCCCTATTTCAAGCTTGGAGACAACCTACAGTCTGTTTTTTGTAGATTTGACTTTGTCAACCCAACAAGAAGACAAGTGCAGATCTGGACCTACATGATTGACTCTTAAATTTGTAGATTTTTGGAGGAGGACTTATTCATCATCAATGGTGAATGAGTCTTGTCTATAGGCTGGAAATTTTGATTTTTCTAGAATCTAGTTCCTGACAGTCAGAAAGCAGTTTCAAGTGTTTTTACCAATGGGGGGATTGATTCGCCATCAGTGGCGAATGACTCCCATTGGTGATTTACAGTGATTTTCTCTAGTTTCCAAAACCTTCCAAGATCAACAATCAACTCCCAGGTGCACTCTGTTAGACCTCCTTCATTTTTTTTTGCATTAGCTTACGTTCTTAGTTCATTTTGCATACCTCACCGTGTTTTTAAAAATTGCACATTTTATTAGTTTTACTTTAGTAATCAATTAATTTCATCACTTAGCTACATTTAGATCATTGCATCTAACCATAATCACATCATACATTCCTTTATTTGAGTGAACCACTTGAATTTTTGGGTTCTATCTCTCTCCTTTTAGGTGAAAGATCCTAAGAATGTAAGAGAAGTTAATAGACACCACAAAAGATCATGCAATGACAAGAACTATAAGGAAGCAAAAATAAGAAGGTGGATCAAGCTTCGACCATTTTTTCCAACTTGTTGTGGATCAGTTCTAGGTTGTTTGTGCAAAAAGGTTTACAAGTGGAACACAGTGTCCACTATGCAAACAAAATGCATGCTCACAAGGGCTAGTGAAGCTAGTTGTTCACTAGGTGAGCCCCAGGAGCACAATATCAAATCCATACCTTCATGAATTTAATAAGGTATAGAAAGGAAAAAAGAATGCTCACACAGGCTAGTGAAGCTATGTGTTCACTAGGTAAGCCCCAGGAAGTCCATAGCAAAGTCATACCTCCATGACATTAATAAGGACAAAAGAAAAATGCAACAAGAAAGAGAGATGTTCGAAGGAATTTTGCTTAGTTCATGCAAGGTATCATTTTAGGGAACATCATTCTTAATGTCTCTAAGAGAGGATAAGTGCAAATGGTCTCATCTTGTTTCCAAGAGATGACAAGTGCAAAGTCTCATCCTGGGAAACATTGTACCTAATGTTTCTAAGAGAGGAAATCACAAGAAAAAGAAAATCGCACAATGAAATATGAGTGTTGGTGTATGCCCCAAGTTTAAAGCAGTTGTGAACACCGGTATAGTGAGCAATTGTTTTAAAGTAGAAGAAGAAAACATGAGAGCTCACGTGGAAATCCCTATGCCAAGTCATACGTTTTTTATAAGCTATGTCATGAAAAAGGTAGTATGTCACACACAAGCCATCTTAAGGCATGTCATCCACATCCCAAGCTTGCTCATATATGTTCATGAAAGGTTAACGACTAGTCAAAAGAGGAAACGAAAAGTGACATACAAGGACAAGGCTAATTAACCCCTTGCCCCCACTTAGTGAAGGACAAGGGTGAGCCGAAATGATTGATGAAATGCATGCTAGAGTGAAAATCAATATCAATTAGAGGGATTAGGTGACCCCACATAAGGAAGAACACCAAACTCCTTAAGATGTTGGATTTTAATACATAAAGTAGTACATTCATTAGTGGAATGACCATGAACTCAATGATATGCGCAAAATGAAGTCTTGTAATAGGATTTCTTATGAGTTAATGGAGGATGGGTGATCAAGTGATCTTGGAGAAGTCTTGAAAAGATACCCTCTTGATCAATTGGAGAAGATGTTCCTATAGTTGGTGACAAAGATACTTCCTTCTTAGTACAATATTTTATATGTATGCAAGACGCTTGATATTGTGAGATTTTGTTCTCTCCTTTGTAGGAGGGTGTAAAATCTAACAAATTCAAATCTTCAATGTTTTGTGCGATGACATTGACATTAAGTGAAGAGTTAGTTGTTTATTTCATGTTTTCTAAAGGATGACATTCAAGACTACTAGTGTTGATGAGTTCAGGATGCACCATGGTTAGGGTTGGTTTAGGAGAATGTTGTGTGAAAATGTTGATGTTGAGTGAAGGCTTGGTGATCTCTGTCAAAGGACAATAACCAAGACCATGAGTTGTTTGTTGTATGATAGGATCGATAGGGTTGCAGATACCTTCTTCATTAGCACCACATCATTTTCCACTATATCTAGGTTGTTTCATAAGTTCATAACCTTTTCCATAAAGCTTTTTCATTGCTTTTGGATTGGGTTGTTGGTCATTGTTGTATTTATCAAAGGTTATTGCGTAATTGGTTGTGTTTTTTCCTAAAGTGGTTGAGGTGGATGCTTTCAAAGGATCGTCCATGAGTGGTGGTATGAAGTTTAAGGAACCCCAATCATCATCTAATAGCTTTGTGAATTTTTCAATATGTTGTTTATCTTTTTGGTGGACAGGTTCCACTTGTGTAGTTGGTGTTAATGTGTTTAAATGATGCACTTTATTTTTCTCAATGTTCAGAAAATTATTTGGATTGGGGTCACCTTCAAGGATGTGCACTTTTTTATTGTGAATGCATTTCATTTTACGATGAAGAGTTGAAGGCACTACATTCATCTCTTGAATCCATGACCTGCCTAGAAGGAGATTGGTCGCACCCACAAAAGGATATGAAAATCACAGTAAAACCTTTCTTGGGAATTGGACATTCCAACAGGTGACTAATATCTCTCTATGGACGTTCATTTACTTGTCAAACTAGGGGACGTATACTTTAAATGGCACAACACAATATATGCACTAAGAACTGGTTTCAATCAAAACTTAGCAGAAATAAATACTTGGAAGGGATTCTATCTACACTACAGGAAAGGTAATGCAAAGTTCTTTAACTCAAATATGATTTGATTAAAATAGAAACCATAACAGCTACAACTGAAACACAAACTAAGAACTGGCCTTATGCTACAAGAACAGGCACAGGGATAGATTCCCTATGCTGCTATGTGATAACAAGACCGAGTTTGTAAGGAAAAACTTCAAAGATGAAAGCCAATCTAAAGATCAACAAAAAGAACAACTAACTAATTCACACATACTTACTCACAATTCTTTAGCAAGCATCTACCGATTATGAAAGTTGAACTCAACTTCATCAAACTTTATTCATAAAACAAATGGTATACATTACTTGTTGATATAAAACTAACAAATAAATCAAGCCTCTTGTCAAATGTATTCGTCATTATCATAATTTGACTCTTACATGACATCACATCTTTCTATCACTATGCTTCTATCTTACTTCATCATCTCTCCTTCACTGCACAGAGGAGTATTTTATTTAAAATCAAGAGAGCAACTAACTAACTAACCCTATCAAAGAAAGACGTGGAAGTAAAGTGTATCCCAGAATCAAGGAACAAACTTCATAAATCAATTTATGCGTTCAACCCGATCCGGAGAGAATCTAACACTCCACTCTTTCCAGATTGACTGTCATTAAAAATCTTTCCCAACGGTTTCGATCAAAGAGTCTTTGTCAGAGCTTCCTCAAAGTCGTGCAGGAAATGGACTTTACCGCAAGGCCGAGATCGGGTGCGCTTGACTTGATCATTCTTGAACAACTTGCAAAACAAACGGTAACAGATGCGAAAGAAAAAGTGTATGGCACATACACAATATATGTTCATTAATCACACATTTAAATCTATTTCATCATTCAAAAACTGTATGCGATATACCAATCATTTAGGGAGTCAACGGGGTAATAAATGTAGTCAAGTCAACACAATAAGCTGCAGGAATATGCAAATGTTTTGCTACAGGATATACCCATAAAAGGTTTCAAAAGAGTTTTAAACAACTACGAATAACAAAAGTAAAGGCATTAAAAGTTCATCATAATATCCAAACTATGAGCATATTTTGGGCTCATCGCTGCCCCCTACTTAGCCTAATGCTGGTCCTCCAGCATTAACTTTCCTGGTGGTTTCTCTGAAGTCAGTGGTTGTTGCATGACTCTGAAATGGAGTTCCAAACCTGTAATAAAATCCTCTGAAAGCCTGGCACCTTTCATACCTACGGTCTTCTAAATCATCATTAAGATTGGTAGCCTGATAAGGATAAAGGGGCCACATTAGCATAGGAGGTCTGAATGTCAATGGCAACCACAGTTCAAATCTCTCTTGAAGTCCCAACTGTATATATCTGCTTGATCATTTAAGAGCTGCTGTGAAATTTAGGGGATGTGAGGTTCGGATCTTCTTAGTCCAACAATTAATCTTTCCCACCTTTTCTCACTTCTGGTGTATGCCAGTCTCCAAAATGAATATGACTATTCCTGAAATTCATCATATACCTGTTTTCTGATATCAAATATCTTCTCTCTGGCTGGAATATTATTAATGCCATATGTCAGAACAAACTAGTCTTTCAACATTGCATGGGGGTTTGAACTTTGAGAGCGTAATGGAACAGGCTCATTTCTCTCAGCTTCCTCATATATTTCCAATTGCCTACCATAATTCTCTTCATTTTCTTCCCATGACATAAATGATCTCAAATGGATATCACCAATATACAAAAGAGGGTTCCACTCTGTTTCAAATGGAATTAAGAAGCCATGTAAATAAAATTCACACAGAGAATTTCTTAACCAATTAGGGGCTGCCTGGTATGCCTCATAAAATTCTTCAGCAGTGTGAAGTATAAGATCTTGATTTCTAGAAATTCTCATTAGTTGGAACCATAAGAACTGTTCCTTAAGGCACATAGCATAAACTCTGGGTGGTGGTCTGCATTCCATAATCTGACCAGTTACTTTTAACATTTCATCCATTTTTGCTTTCAACTCAACAATTTCTTACTTCTGACTTTCAATTTCCTTTTTCAGTTTCTTCCTTTCTACCTCCCATAGACTTTGTTGCATGTCAGTCTGGGCTATGTGCCGGAAAGTCAGGGTTTGCAATGTAACTATTTCCCAGTTAGCTTTGACATATTCCAGAAACTCAATCAAAAACGTTTTCTTATAAACAACAATGGCTTTATAAGTTGCAGGGTGAAATGTAGCTTCACTAGGCACATTCAATTGTTCAGTCAGTTCCTGCTCTTGCTGCAAGATGAATTCTTGTTGTTGCAATGGAGAAGATTGTGCTTCCTCTGAAAACTACATAGCAGCGGTAGCCAAGTCATCAAGATTTGGTAACCCTTTCTCATTATGCTCCATTTCCTTTGTCTCAACTTGTTCCTCTTCAAGAACGAATGAACTCTGTGCAACATTTTCGAACACATTCTGAGAAACATCAAATTCAGACCCTACAGATCCTTCTGAAATTACAATAACCTCTGGTTGAGGTGAAGCAGGGGAGGTCTTATATTGTTTCCTTGTGGAAACTCTTCTTGGCACTGGTGCGGTTGCAGGAGATGTTCTGGTAGTCTTCCTTTTTCTGGTCTGCTTAGAGGGCTCTGCCCTGCCAGAGGATGATGGTGAATTGGTGTTAGCAACAGGTGTTGCTGTAGGAGAGACAGCTGTAGGGGAAGCTGTAGGACCAGGTGCTACAGGAGTAGATGGCCCTTGCCCTGTTCTACTGGTAGACACAATTTCTTTCTTCTTTTTCTGAGGCCGTGGGGTAAGTACCCTAGGGGGTTGTGGAATTTGCAAGCTCTTTTGGGCAACGAATTATTGCCAGGAAAGAGGTGAGACATCTCTCAAAGAGCGTTCAATCAGTAATTTGATAAGGCCATAGTGAGCAACAAAATTATCTTTCCCTTGTTGGGTTCCGTGGGCACTTTGTTCTAGAAATTTTAACAGGAAATTCGAAACATTTACAACTAACCCATGCCTCATATGACTTAATAATTTGAAATGATACGAATGCAGGTAGGAGAAATGGCCTTCACATGTTAAATACCTAATTATGTAAGCGACATATTCTGAATAAGGAGGAGTCAACGATACCCGCTTGCATCCCTGCTTGGAGACTTCCAAAGGTCCATCAGTGGGCATTGAAAACTCAGCCCTTGCAACGGCAGCACCTGAAGAAAAGTTTTCTCCAATGGCTGGAAGCCCAGTTACTTCAGCAATTCTATCTTCAGTTGCAACAACCGTTAGACCCCATACAGTGGCTTCCCCTTCAAGAAAGGTTCTCAAAAATTCTCCAGCAGCCTCCTCATCAAAAGTATTTAAACTCAAGAAATAGTTTAACCATCCACAGATGCTGAATGCGTGGACTGTTTGAGGATTTTGCAATAATAATTCATGAGCTACAGGCTCATGTCGCACCAGCTGACCACCCATGTTCACAGTTTTCACCTAGCTGAACTCAATTCCTTTCTGAAAATTAAAATTCTCTGTTTCCCTTTCTGCTCTGGTTTTTCTTCTGTCATGCCGTCACATTTCTTTCTTTTCCAAAAAATGAACTTTTTGAACAAGTAGTTTTGATCGTAATTTACAAGAAAAACATGCAATAAAGAAGGACATGCGATCATATTTGGAAAGTACTAGAAAAATAATAAAGAAAGGTTATTTGCGCAATTATGGCAGCGGCGAAAAGACAGGTTTTAAAAGGTGGATTACCCTGCCCCCTACTTAGAGTATGACATGTGTCCTCACATGTACTAAAGAATAAGTGGAGATCGGGTAATAATGACTGCTACTGTCATAGCAGTAAATGAATAGAATAAAATAAATCAAATATGCGATAATAAAATATATGGCGTACCTTTGATATTTGCATGTACGTGTGAAGAAAGATGACGGCGTCTGCATGAGTTGACAGTTGGGAATGATATCTTAATTAAGGGTGATGCGGATGGATGAAGTGGATGGGTGATGTGGGCGGATGAGATGAATAGATGGAATGGATGGATGGGATGGATGGATGGAAGATAAAGAAGTGAGATGGGTCGATAAATGAGAATGGAGAAAAAGGGGTTTCCTTTTAAAAAGAAAACTTTTATTATGAGCATGCTTTTTTTCAGAATTACGGTGAAGTTGCAAGAGAAAGGCTAAAGCCTTCGGCTGCAGGAAGAGTAGCGGGAGGAACCTGAATGAACTGTTGCATGAATTCTTCTTTTGAAACTGGTTTATGGTACAACCGGAGTCGATGGCCATTAACTAGCAATTTGAAACAGACTGGATCAATTGTCACCAGCTGTACAGCTCCATTGTCAAACACATTCTCAACTTCATAGGGGCCAAGCCAGCGTGTTGTGAGCTTACCTTGGTTCTTTTGATATCTGGAATCATATAACAGAGCCCAATCACCAGCAGAAAATTTCCTGGTTTTGATGTGTTGATCATGCCATTTCTTCCTTTGCTGTTGGATTGCTTCTGTGTGTTGCAGGGCTGCTTTTCTCATTTCGTCTAAAGCATTTAGCTGTAGGAGACGGTCCTTCTGTGCTGCAGATATTTCCATATTGAGTTTAAGAGCTGCCCTCAAAGTTTTGTGCTCAAATTCTATGGGCAACATGGTTGTTTTCCCATAAAGCAGCTCAAAAGGTGTAAACCTAGTTGTTGTCTTCCATGTAGTTTTGTAGGCCCAAACTGCTTCAGGAAGTCGATTGCTCTAATATTTTCTATGGAGCTGCATTGTCTTTGTTAGGATCGCCTCAATTTCCCTATTTGTTACCTCCGCCTGACCATTGGCTTGAGGGTGATAGGGGCTGGACTTCCTATGTTTGATCTTATAGTCATTCATTAGTGCAGTGATCAAATTCGATGTGAATTGAGCTCCCTGATCAGTTACAAGCTCTCTAGGAACTCCAAATCTAGTGAAAATTTGTTCATACAGAAATTCAGCAACCTTGTTATCTCGAGCATGAGTCATAGCTTTTACCTCAACCCACTTTGTTATGTAGTCCGTGCAAACTAGAATGTATGACTTGCCATTTGATGGTGGATCAATTAGTCCCACAAAATCCATTCCCCATTTATCAAAAGGGGTGACTATTACCTGTGGATATAGTGGCATTTCATTTGACTTGGTTGGTCTTCCCATACGTTGGCATCTGTCACATTTCCTTGTATAGGCCACAGCATCTTTGTGTAATGTTGGCCAGTAGCACCCTATTGTAAGAATCTTCATTGATGTTCTTTTTGCTGCAAAATGTCCCCCACATGGTTCATCATGGCAAGCATGCAAGATATCATAAGTCTCATCTTCTCTTACACATCTTCGCATCACTTGATCAGGTCCAGTATAAAATAGACAATTTGCAATCCATGAAAAGTTGAAACTTTTCTCTATTAACAATTTCTTTTCTTTTGGAGAAAAGTGGGCTGGTATTCTACTTGCTGCTAGATAATATGCAATGTCTGCATACCATGGTGTATGTGCAGTAATGGAAAACAAGTGTTCATCTGGGAACCTATCATCAATGACCTCGTGTTCAACAGGTGCAGCTGATTGAAGTCTTGATAAAAAGTTAGCTACAACATTAGCTCTTCCTGGTTTGTCAATTATTGTAATGTCAAATTCTTGTAACAACAGGAGCCATCTTGCCAATCTACCAGAAATGGCAGGTTTGTTCATCAGATACTTGATTGCTGCATGGTTAGTATGGACGAATATCTGATAACCTGTGACATAATGCCTGAATTTATTCAAAGCATACACTACTGCAAGCAATTCCTTTTCTGTAACAGTATAGTTGAGCTCAGGACCTTGAAGGTTCTTGCTGATAAAGTAGATAGCATGCTCAATTGAATTTTTTTTTTGACTTCAAACTGCTCCTATACCAAAATCAGAAGCATCAGCATGTATGTGAAAAGGCAAATTCCATTTTAGACCTTGAAGAACAGGGGCTTGAGTAAGCAAGTCCTTTAGTTGCAGGAAATATTTTTCACAGGCCTCTGTCCACTCGAATTGAGAATCCTTAGTTAACAAGGCATAAAGTGGACTGAAAATTTTACTGAAATCTTTTATAAACCTTCTATAATACCCTGCATGGCCAAGGAAACTTCTGACATCTTTTTGTTTTGCAGGAGTTTGTAAATTCAGAATAACTTCAATTTTAGCAGGGTCGACCTGAATTCCATTCTTTGAAATATAATGACTTAGAACAATACCTTCTTCCATCATTAGAAAACACTTTTCACTGTTTAGAGACAAATTTTGCTTTCTGCACTTTTTCAATACCTTTTCTAAATTCACCAGTGCTTCTTCAAATGTGACTCCATAAGTAGTGAAATCATCCATATAAATCTCCATACAGTCATGAGATATATCAGCAAAGATACTAATTACTGCTCTCTGAAATGTTGTCGGTGCATGGCATAGACCAAAAGGCAAGACCGAATAAGCAAATGTTCCCCATGGACAGGTAAAAGTGGTCTTATCTTGATCTTCAGGGGCAATTTTTATCTGATTGTACCCACTATAACCATCCAAAAAGGAAAAATATCTTTTGCTAGACAGTGAGTCCAGTACTTGGTCTACAAATGGTAGTGGAAAGTGATCTTTTTTAGTGGCAGTGTTCAACTCTCTGTAATCTACACACACTCTCCATTTTCCACCTTTCTTGGGAACAATAACTAATGGAGAAACCCATTGACTGTCAAAGATTGGATAAATAAAACCAGCATCAAGCAATTTTTGAAGCTCACTTTTAACTATTTCTCTAAGTGCTGGATTTACTCTTCTTTGAGGTTGTCTAACTGGTAAACAATCTTCTTTGATACATATCCTATGAGTACAAACTCGAGGATCTATTCCTTGCATGTCCCCATATTCCCATGCAAAAGCTTTATGCTGATCTTGTAGCATTTTTAATAAGATAGCCTGTTGAGATTGTGACAACTTGCTATTGATATTCAAACAGTGACCTGGAGACAATTCTATCTGCTTAGTAAGATTACTCATAGAATCTACAGGTGATGTTTGTACCTCTTGTGGAAGCAAGTTATTAAAAATTGTTGGAAGTTTAGGCAGTGAACTCTCAAAATTTGGTTGATGCAGGAAACATTGTAGATGGTTGGGATCAGATGAACTACCCGTATCAGAGTTGTACTGTAGAATTTGAAAAAATAAAGCATCCTCACTCTGAAGTTGTGAGAATGGATCATTTTGAAGCATCATTAATTGAGTCAAAGAATTGGCTTCTTCAGTTTCTTCCCCCTCATCTGGCCAAACAGGTTGGGACAAATCTGGTTGAGGTCTAGCAGGCGGATACAGAGCTGATTTTTTTGTGGACTGTCCATCAGAAATGGTCATATCTCCAGAACGACATCCTATAAAAACATCAGCAGTTGCTAACCATGGTCTACCAAGGATAATTGGATACCCTCCTAAAGTTGCCTTAACTGATAATATTGTGAAATCAGCTGGATACTCCCAAGATTCAAGAGTGACAATTACATCTTCCACCATCCCATCAGGTTTAACTATGGAGCTATCTGCAAGCTGCAGAACTGTGGGTGTAGACCTAATGTTTGAAATGTTCAAGGAGTCCATAGTATGCTTTGTCATGACATTAATGGCAGCACCTAAGTCAATCAAAATATTTTTTACAATTTGGCCATTATATGTATTTGCACTACAGGACTTCCAGGGTCAATATACTTTGGGATGACTACATTTCCCAACATTATATCAGCCAATTTCCCTAAGACATGAATTGTTTGGGGATCATTTTTCTTTCATTTAGGCTTCTTCAAACAGGCCTCTTTAATAGCTTTTCCAAAAATGGGAACATCTTTAATAGCCTGAAATAAGGGGATTTGAATTTGTACATTTTTGAGCTGATCCAGAATGTCAAAAGTGGGTTCTTCCATAGATTTAAATGCAGTACTTTGCAACCTCTGAGGAAAAGGTGGTTTGTCTTGACTTTGCAAAACAGGCTCCTTAGAAACCATATCAGGTATAGGCATATGCTCAGTAGGATCAGCAGGTGCAGTAGATTCTTCAAGGGAAGAATCTGGTATTTCAGTAATTAGAGGTAGTTTTGGAGCAGGTAAAGTGGTTTCAGACCTCAAATGGATGTCATTAACGTCTAAGGCATAAGCTTGATATTGGTTGGCTTCAGCAAGATACGTAGGATGTTGTGGCTGCTGTTGTTGCCTATTATTGGGATTTGGCAACGGCTGGGTAGGCATAGGCATTTGTTTTGGAGGTCCAGTATTTGTGGCAGTTGCTGCAGGAGGTGGCATAAGGGCATGTGGTTGCGTCTGTGGAAGCTGTAGGAATCCAGAGGACTGGTTTTTCCATTGCTGAGGACCTCTCCATTGAGGATTTTGCTGCCAATTACCTGAAGGTGGGGTCCATTGTCCTTGTGGCTGCTGCCAACCTCCTTGAGGAGATTGCCATTACGGGGTCTGATAATTAGGCCAACTTGGTTGAGGTGGATTTTAGGGTGGTGGTGGTCCATATGCATGTTGCCATTGGTTATTATAGCCAGAATAAGGATTACCAAAATTTAAAGGATCTTGAGGCATACCTTGTCTTTGGGCCCATGGTCTCCTTTGTGCAAAAAATAACACTTGATCATCATCGCCTTCTACTGGCTTGAAGTCAATAGGTAGTTGCTTAGCTTCCAAATTAGCCACCATCTTGCATCTGTAGTCACGCTTCTTCTGTCTGCAATATGGACAGAACTCGGCCAAAACTGCCTCAGCTTCCTCATGTTTCTTCCGAGCTTGCATAGTGTCCAGTTGTGTAGCCATATTATTAATGATGTCCTGCTTGAAGTCAGACAGCAAATTTGTTATCTCCATCTGAGAAACTCCACCAGAAGAAGACTTCCCCACTGTAGCATGATGACCTTGACCTTTCTTAATTATTGCTCGAGAGTAGTTAAGACATATTTTATTTATATCATCCCAAGGCAGTTGGGTTATATCACCTCCTCCCATCAAGTCTAGGGCGTCTATACAGGCATCACTGATTCCCCTTAGAAAGAGTAGTTTCTAAGAGTCCTCGTTGAGAGTATGGTTTGAGTTCCTCTTTAGTGAAAACAAAAACCTGGAAATATAATCTTCCAGACTTTCATCCTCCTTCTGCTGAATTTGGAATATGTCATCACCTTTGCTGGCACTCTTACAATATTCCTTATACTTCTCAAGGAATTTCGTCTGCATGGCTGCCCAACTATCAACAACGCCTCTTCCCAGACTCATGAACCATCTGAGAGCTCCCTCCTTCAAAGTGGAAGGAAATAACTTCAGTTTATGAGCGTCTGAGTTGTAGTCATAACTGCGACAGAGGACATCAAACTCAAACAGAAAGGTTTCAGGGTCCTCTGTGACTAGGCCATAGAATTTTGGAAGTAGTGAAGAAGGTATATTCTTAAGATTGTCAGTATCTCGTTGGGGAACAATGGGAAACTCAAAAGTAGGAGGTGGATTATTAGGTGGATTATTTGCCATGTTTGCTTGCTGGAATAACAGAGCGAATGGATTTTCCTTAGGTTCGTTGTCAGCTGGGTCAAATGGTAGTTCAACAAACAGGTTTTCAGGGAGGAACCTTCCCAGTGCGTCTCTTCTTCTTCTATGCATGCAATACGATGAATGGTGGTTTGAAAGATTTTGAAATTTTTTGACTAACAAACTAAACTAATACTAAAAATGACTTCTGACAAATCCTTAGCTTAACGCCATCCCCGGCAACGGCGCCAAAAATGGTCGCACCCACAAAAGGATATGAAAATCACAGTAAAACCTTTCCTGGGAATTGGACATTCCAATAGGTGACTAATATCTCTCTATGGACATTCATTTACTTGTCAAACCAGGGGACGTATACTTTAAATGGCACAGCACAATATATGCACTAAGAACTGGTTTCAGTCAAAACTTAGCAGAAATAAATACTTGGAAGGGATTCTATCTACACTACAGGAAAGGTAATGCAAAGTTCTTTAACTTAAATATGATTTGATTAAAACAGAAACCATAACAGCTACGACTGAAACACAAACTAAGAACTGGCCTTATGCTGCAAGAACAGGCACAGGGATGGATTCCCTATGCTGCAGGAGCAATACAAAACTGAGTTTGTATGAAAACTTCAAAGATGAAAGCTAACTGAAGATCAACAGAAAAGAACAGCTAACTAACTAGCCACAGATACTTACTAAGTGGGCCCCCTTAGCAAGCATCTACTGATTACGCAGGTGTTGAACTTAGAACTTCATCAAACTTTATTCATGAAAACAAAATGGTATACATTGCTTTGTTGATATAAACTAACAACAAACTCTATCTCTTGTCAAACAGATTCTTCTTTTCATTATCATACTGACTCTTACATGATATCTGCTATCTTTCTATCACTATGCTTCTAACTTACTCTAACTATCATCTCTCCCTTCTCACTCGCGCAGGAGGAGTACTTTATTTAAAATCAGGAGAGCAACTAACTAACTAACCCTATCAAAGAAAGATGTGGAAGTAAAGTGTATCCCAGAATCAAGGAACAAACTTTATAAATGAATTTATGCGTTCAACTCGATCCGAAGAGAATCTAGCGCTCCACTCTTTCCAGATTGACTGTCATTAAAAATATTTCCCAACGGTTTCAGTCAAAGAGTCTTCGCCGGAGCTTCCTCGAAGTCGTACAGGAAATGGACTTTACTGCAAGGCCGAGATCGGCTGCGCTTGACTCAATCATTCTTCAACAACCTGCGAAACAAAAGGTAACAGATGCAAAAGAAAAGGCGTATGGCACATACACAATATATGTTCATTAATCACACATTTAAATCTATTTCATCATTCAAAAACTGTATGCGATATACCAATCATTTAGGGATTCAACGGGGTAATAAATGTAGTCAAGTCAACACAATAAGCTGCAGGAATATGCAAATGTTTTGCTACAGGATATCCCCATAAAAGGTTTCAAAAGAGTTTTAAACAACCACGAATAACAAAAGTAAAGGCATTAAAAGTTCATCATAATATCCAAACTATGAGCATATTTTGGGCTCATCAGAGATTATATGGAATTTCATGAGGCATAGCATGAATTATTGTATCCAATGTGGCCACTCCAACTGTAATAGGAAAAGTGATCACACCAAGTGGTTATTTTTCTACATTTTCAAAGCCTTTAATAGATAAAGAATCAAGTTGAATTTTTGATCTATCCACACGAATCTTATCCAAGAGGTTTACACTACACACATTAAGAGTGGAGCCATTGTCAATAAGGGTTCGCTTTATCCCTGTCGTATTGTATTGAGATATTATTTGAAAAGTTTCATTTTGTTTTTGCATGTCCAAAGGGAGGAGTTCACTTTGGTGGAAAAAATGGTCAACATTCAATCCTTGAATTATGGTTGCTATGTCATTTGGTTGCGTATTAGAAAGGATAGGAACTTGTTGTAAGGTCATTTGAAGCATAGTGTGATAGATAGGTGAAGTTTGAAGAAGGTCCCAAAGAGATATCTTTGTGGGAGTGCTCTTAAGTTGTTCAACAAGATCATACTCCTCTAATCGAGGAGCACTAGGCAATATAGAATTAGGAAAAGTTAAAGAGGTTGAGGTGGGTTGTTGTGGTTGCATATTGTTTCTAGTGTTGTATGTATGAGAAATGGTATGAGGACTCGGTTGTTGCGACACATTATTCTGAGGTGGGTAAAGGGTAAACTCGGGTTTAGGTTGAGGTGGAGGTTTATGTGATGGTGGGTAAAGGATGAGTTCAGGTTGGTTGTGAGTTTTTTGTTTGTCTGAAGGGGGATAAATGATGAGTTGAGGTTAAATAATATTAACATCCCTTGGTGAATGAGAGTCTAACATGAGCTCTTCATCTTCTTCTAGAGGCATAATATTATTATCAATGTTTTTGATAAAAGGGATAAACAGGTTTTACAGGGACCCAAAACCACAAAGTAACATTACAAACAAAGACCAAAAAGAAAGGTCTGAACGACAAAAAGGCTGCCAAAGAGATAAAAACCAGCTAAAACTGGCAGCCACAAAAAGCCGCAAAAAAACCATCAGAAAGCCAGCAGACAGTCAAACCAGGGCCCAACCACAGCTAATACATAGTCTTCAGGAACTCGTCAGCAACCACTTCTAGGTCCACCATATCCTGGCCTCCCTCCATGAAAATCTAAGTCATATTTGAGGTAGACAAGGCTTTTCTTTTCATACTTGATCTAGTGCGCCTAGAGATCCCCGCGTCCTCATCCTGGTCTTTCTCCTTATCTAAGTCAACAATCATCGCTCTGTTATGGGTTTTCTCCACTCTTTCGGTCATGGCTTTGATGATTAATGAATTATGTTTGGCTATTCTACAATTCTGATCAACAATTTTTTTCATGGTTCCTTTAATTTTATCAAGATCATTTTCAACAATATTGTCCTTTTGCATGCTATCCTTCACAAAGGTATTCTTCTCCACTTCGAGCTGTATTAGCCCAACAACTTTGGCTTCAATTTCCCCCAACTTACTATGAAGAGACAGATTTTTGGTCTTCAACTCACTGATTTCATAAAATAACCATTTAGCAGAATTAAATTGCTCCTCAGAGCATCTCTTGGCAGTTCCAATAAAGTCATAAGGGGGGTCACTATCAGAATTGACACCAAAATTCACCGACTCCGCACCTCTGGGAGGGCTACAATTCTCCTTTTGAACATTTTGAGGGGAGTGGGGGCCCTCAAGACTGACCTCGGCCGCTTTAGCAGAAACAACAGGAGAGTCTTCAGGATAGGAAACTAACTTGTTAGCCAGAGAACTAGAGCCCGCCAATATAGCATTAGGGTTAGTGCAGCCGGGAGCAGGAATAGAGCAGGCACCAGAAGGCTGGGGGGAGCAGCCAGAGGTAAGAGGGGGGGGCAGGGGAAGTGAGGAGAGCTTAACACGGCCAGAAGTAACTTTAGTCCCAAATATACTAGGCTCAATATCATCCTCATCAGGATCCGAAGGGGCTAAAGGGTTTGAGAGGATAGGAATATTCTGAAAGTGCTCATAAATGAGCCTTAAAAGACCGTGTGAAGAATCGGGTATCTTTTAGGGCTCCTATTGTGGTCTGTAAAGCTATTTCTTAGGGAACAGAGCAAAAAGAAAGGGATGGAAACATGCACCTTATGCCAGAAGTGATTGAGCAGCACGAAGTGGTATCCATAAACCCTAGTGAAGCGGTCATCAAGAGTGATGTACTCCATAATAACCCTTAGCACTTTTCTCCATAAAGCTTTTATGGTGTCTACTTCATAGTAACTGTTCGACATCTTAACAAGTTTTTGCTTCTCCATTTCGGTCTTAGGGAACCTTATCACAGCTTCATTAGAGAATTTCCTGTCTCTAAAAAATTTATGCTCTTCAATCGGGATACCAGTAACCTCCGCAATCAAAGCTTCATCAATTTGAACTTTCCTCCCGAAGAGGAAAACCTCCCCATTGTTCCAGCTTTGCT
This sequence comes from Sequoia sempervirens, assembly GCA_007258455.2. Lineage (NCBI taxonomy): Eukaryota > Viridiplantae > Streptophyta > Pinopsida > Cupressales > Cupressaceae > Sequoia > Sequoia sempervirens. The sequence continues at coordinate 39,960 of VDFB02257742.1, read as the reverse complement.
CAAAGAAATCAGTAATCTCATCCTGAGGGCCGTGGAGTTTCTCGATGAATGGAAGTAACCCACCACTTCTTATTTTGCTCCACGCTTTAGTGTTCTTGGTGTGTGACTCGAAACTGGTGGGTTCGACTCTCTTCTGTTCCCCACCCATTTTAGAAATATCGGTGCAAATACTGTTGCAAGCGGAGAACCTGTTCCAGATAGTTCCTTTGCTTCGCAGGACCCATAAAGCATGCCAAGGTAAATAATTACTCTAACGGATACTCTCGTCCCCATGTAGTCTACTTATTTTGTAAGTCATGACTCGTACCTTCATCATTATTACAAGAAGCCGCCACTTTTCCATTCACCGCATCAAGCACCATTAAAGCTTGAACATCAGAATGGAGATCAATCCTTTTGTGCTACGTGAGGATTTTATCACTCTTAACTCCCTCGTTAGCAAAAAAATCCGCAACTGCATTCGCCTCGCGATAAGCATAAGTGATTTTAATTATGTCAAACTTACTAAGTAATAACTTAGCATCTTCAATCCAGTTTTTAATCGACCATGCGGGCTGGGACCTACCACAAAGGCTGTCTATTATATTTTTTGAATCACCTTCAAGCCATAAATTTTTACATTTAATTTCTGTTGCAAGGTTGATTATGTAATAAGCACCCGCCGCTTCCGCCACGTGATTAGTTTGGACCCCCAAAGGGGTGGCAACAGCTCCCATAAAGTTACCTACCGAGTCCCTTAGGACTCCACCACACCCAGCCTTCCCCGGATTTCCTTTGGCTGCATCATCAAAGTTGGCTTTGGCCCCACCATCAAAGTTGGCTTTGGCCCAGCCATCCATAGGAAAACTCCAACAAACTCCCTCCCTAGACTTTTTGGCCAGATTTGGAGCATTGGAAATATCCCATTTAATTCTCCATTCCCTAGCAATCCGGCTGTCATAAGGAGAGAAAACCATAGCCTCAAACTTGCCCTCCCTGAAGGGAACAACAGAGAAGTTCTCTTTAATCATCCTAAGAATTCTTTCAAACACAACTTCCTCTGACGACTCCTTATCCCTGAAGATCCTGTGGTTTCTCTCTTTCCAAATTCCCCACGCCACATGGGGGAACGAGAAAGCCCATAGTTTTTTTATAAATGGGTTGAGAGAAGGAGCTTTCCATTGAACAAAAAAGTCTTCAACCGACTATGGAGGAACCCAAGAAAAATGCCAACATTTCATAAGCTTATCCCAAACCAGAGAGGAGAAAGGATAGTGGATAAAGAGGTGGTTAACCAATTCAGCCTCGCTTTTACAGAGGTAGCATCTATTGGGGAGCAGAAAACCTCTTTTGCAAAGATTATCAACAGTTAGCACTTTATTTTGGAGCAAGGACCAAAAAAAGATGTTAACCTTAGGTAAGAGATGCTTAGTCCAAGCATACGACCATAGAGGGGGGATTAAGAGCATGTGAGAGACAGGCAAAAGTGGAAGAAACAGAAAAACACCCAGAAGGTTCATACTTCCAGATAAGACTGTCCTCCTGATTCAGGCAAAGTCTAACAGCATTCAAAGAGGAGTAAACAGAGACCAAAGCAAGGTTTATTAGGGGGAGATTGACCCACTTACCATCCCTCCAGTAATCTTTGACAAAGAGGCCATAAGTGTCTTTGCAAAAATCAGCCCATCTACTGAGATTCCCGTCCTGAGTCAAAGGTTCATTGCGCAGCCAACAGTCATCCCAAAATCTAATCTAGTTACCATTACAAACTTGCCATTTCAATCCTAATTCCACCACCTTAATCTCGTCAATCATATAGTTCCAGCAACTTGATCCTTTCAGGAGAAGAGGTTTCTCAATAAGATCCTTGAGGGAATTGTTATTCTGCAAATACTTGCTTTTAATTATTTCACTCCATTCCCCAAAGGAAAATAATAGTCTCCATATCTGTTTAGCTAGGAGTGATTTGTTCAGCAGTCTGATTTTTCTTAGCCCAAGGCCTCCATTCTTTTTTGATTTGCAAACCAGGTCCCAACCAACAAGAGGCATTCTTTTTCTTTCTTCGACTCCCGACCAAAGGAAACTTTTTTGGATCTTTTCAATGGTTTCAACATATTTGGTCGGGATTTTGAAAAGACTAAGAGCATAGATAGGAAGATTTTGCAAGGAGGCTTTAAGAAGCTAGAGTTTTTCGGCTTGGCTTAGGCGTGCTCCTTTCTAGCCAAATTTTTTTTTCCCAAACCTATCAACCAGAGAGATCTAGAAAGAATCCAGAGGTTTTAAGCATAGGGGTAACCCCAGATAAGTAGTAGGAAGGGACTCTATCTTGCAACCAATAATTCCAGCTATCTTCCTCTGTCTGTGCAAAGGTGTGTTAAAGAAATACAGTGAGCTTTTTTGCTTATTTATCATCTGACCAGAATCTCCTCCATAGGTATCCAAAAGTTTCTTCATTTCTTTAGCCTCTGAGACAGTAGATCTACCCATCAGCAAAGTGTCATCCATGAACTGTTGGTGAGAACAAATCAAATTGCTCGAAGACGGTTTAAGCCCCACAATAGATCTTTGAGCAACCCATTTACTCATATTCCTACCAAAACTCTCAGCCATAATTGTGAAGAGGATAGGAGAAATGGGATCTCCCTATCTTAACCCTCTAGAACAACGGAAAAAGGTGGAAGGGGTCTCATTAATCAGAACTGCCACAGAAGCAGAAGTAATGAGTTGTTCAATCAGCTGCAAAACCCTTTCATTGAACCCAAAAGTTTTTAAAATTTTAAACAGAAAATTCTAGTGCACCCTATCATAAGCCTTCGATATGTCAAGCTTTAGAAGAAAGCCTTCCGATTTAGAAACTGAGAGGGAGTGAATATTCTCATGAGCATGGACAATGGAATCAAGAATTTGTCTTCCAAGCACAAAACCATTCTGTTGAGGAGCAATAAGGGTGGGCAGAACAAGAAGCAACCTAGAGGTAAGAACCTTCGAAATGATTTTGTAGGAGTTACAAAGGCTGATAGGTCTGAACCCTTCAAAATCCTGCACTCTAGGTTTTTTAGGGATAAGAACCAAGAAAGTGGCATTTAACTCTTTCAAAAGGTTTCTAGAATGGAAGAACTCTTTCACTGCCTTCTCAACATCCTCCCCAACAATATCCCAGAACCAATGGAAAAAAAGTAAAGGGAAGCCATCAAGACCAGGCGCTTTGCTTCCTTCAAGAGAGAAAACAACTTTTTTAATTTCCTCGCTAGTGGGTATAGTAGTCAACATTACATTGCCTCTAGAGTTAACAACCCTGGGGATAGCATCCAGTAATTGATTTTGATCCTCCAAGTTAATTCCCTCTTTCTCAGACAAAAGGTTCTTAAAGAAAAGGACAGCCTCTCTTCTGATGTCCTCTTCATCCTCATATTTTCTACCATTAACAACAATCGCAGAGATTTTATTAGCCGCTCTATGTTTAGAAGCAGAGAGATGAAAATATCTAGTGTTTTTGTCTCCAGCCTTTAACCAAAGAGCTCTGGACCTTTGTCTCCAAAATTCCTCTTCTTTAGCAATTATCTCATGAAGTTTTGTGAGAATCTCGTTCTCCTTCTCCTTAGTTTCATTCAGGTAGCCTTCCCTCTGAATTTTGTTTTGGATTTCATAAAGCCTAAACTGAAGATCAGATTTGATTTGAAAGATGTTGCCAAAAGACTCTTTTTTCCACTTTCTGAGATTCATTTTAACTTCTCTTAATTTTTTGGTGACTCTAAATAAGGCAGTGCCCTTTATATTAATATTCCACCATTTCCTTATTTCCTCTCGAAGGAGAGGATGGGAAAGCCACATCTTCTCAAAACGAAAAGGGGTATTCCTCTTAATCTTTAAGTGGTCAGCAACAAAACTAATAGGAAAATGGTCAGATCCAATCCTTGAGAGGGTCTTCAACGAACAGCAATAATTTAAGAGCCAGACATCAGAAACAAGGGTTCTATCAAGTCTCACCTGGATCAGATCGGACATAACTCTTTGATTCGACCACGTATAAGAGCTCCCTTGAAAGTCCAGGTAAAACAAGGCCTGATTGTTGATGAATTTGAGAAGATCCTCTTTACTTTCTTCATTGATCTAAGAACCACCAAACTTTTAACCCTAAAGGAGAGGGGAATTAAAATCTCCCATGACAACCCAGGGGTCATTTTGAAAGATATTCTGAAAAGCAGCCAACTCTTTCCAAAAAACCTTCCGAGCTTTTTTATAGTTAGGAGCATAAATATTAGACTGGATCTAGCTGAAGTTGTCCCTTATATGAGTAAATCTAGTGGCAACATGATTAGGACAAGAAAAAAGTGGATCACCTCTTATGATCTTACAGTTCCAAAAAGTCACTACCCCACCAGAGGCGCCAACAGAATCGCTTCCCTGAATAGAACAGTGCTGGAATAGAGAAATATTTTCCACCTTTTCACTTAACATTTTAGTTTCCTAAATGAGGAGAATATCAGGCTTTTGGTCCCGGGAAAATTTGTGTAAAATATCCTGCTTGTGGGGGTTATTTAGTCCCCTTATATTCCAATACATTAGCTTCATGATAGTTTAGGAGAGAGGAGGATCTCAGGGATGGTTTTTTGGAAGCCATCCGCAATATCTTGGAAGCTATTGTGCTCTCTTATCCAATTTTTAGGTTTTCTTCCTCTAGCCAAGGGAATTGCCCCACAGTCTGCTTTTGCTCTTGATCTTGTCAAGATACCGCAAGGGGTGATTTTGATTTTTTGTTTTTTTCTTCTTTTTCTTGGATAGCACCTCTTCTCTATCTATATCATCTTGACTATCCTTGTCTTGTATCATGATATTCTCCATAGAAGGAAAGTTTTTAGGAGAACTACAAATCAAATCTTCTTGACATTCATGGAGTGGTTCTTCTAAAATGACTTCATTGCAAGTAGGGGAATGATCGATGGTTGAATTTCCTTTTTGATTGGTAATGGAAAGATGAGAGGAAGTGTCTATGTGATTATCTTGTTTCCCTAAAGTCTCATTCTCTTGTTCCATATTATTTACCCTAGAAGGAGAGCTTGTAATGTGTCCATCTGTGGTTGGAGTTTGTAAAGTGGCTTCATCACAAATAGAGGGTGCATCAAGAGAAGGATTGCTATGGTTTTCATGTTTGCCAAATATATCTTCCCATAGGATAGGAACATTAGGGAAGGGAGGGATAATATTCTCATTGACTTTTAATAGGTATATCTGCTAACACCAACCTATCCTCTTTGCATCAAGGAGGGATATTAGGAGAAGAACAAGTTTGATTATCATGATTATGGAGACTAGGTAAGGTAATGTCTAGAAATTTTGCTATGATCTCATCCTCTTGTTGTGTTGTGTGATCGTCATGATTACTTATTGTGATGTGCTCTTCTTTAGTAATGTTATGTCTAATAGGAGAGGTAAGATGAGAGAAACAACTTAGATTTTCAAAACTCTCATCAATTGGTTCTTCTAGCACTATAATCTCTTCTTCGTAATTGGGAGAGATAATAGTAGAAGAACAAATGTGATTGTTAGGATTATCCAAGATTTCTTTCACTAGACTAACCTCATCCACAAAAGGAAAACCAGGAGAGGGATCAATGACGAACAAAAAGAGAGGGAAAAGAATCTCATATGCATATGCACTTAACAAAACTTTCTTACAACATGCAATAAGATTTAAAAATAGAACATGAAATATAATAACAATAGAATTTTTTAATGAAAACATGATGTAATGATTATTCTATAAATTTGAAATGTAACCATGTGAAAGCAAACATGTAAAAGAAAAATGCATTTTTTAGATTTTAAGGATGATAATTGACTAATTATGCTATGTAACAATGTGGCAATGCAAACTTGAAAGATAAACCATGCATGAAATGAGCTAATTTAGGCTAGATCCAATGAAATGCATGTTACAAAAACTCAGCCAACTGATACAGATAGATAATGGCACCAAACAAAAGCTTAAAACATGGTTTTCAGCCTTGTAAAAGGTAGGTTCAGGGGTGAAAAGGAACTGATTCGCCCAAGGTGGCGAATGAGTCCCAGTGGGGATTTTTTTCAGAATTTTCAGATATTCTGGATAGATTTTGATGTTTTCTATGCTGTAAGATGCTGACCTAAGATGGAAATGCAAAATTTCAAAAAAAATTAATGATTTTAGATGTCAAAATGCAACCTAAATGCATTCATGAATGCAAAATTTGAAACCTAGCATGCAAATTAATCCATGCAAACCATAATGCAAGCTTAATGTGAGGCTAGATCTATGATGAAGGACTCCAAATCAGAAAAGAAAAGTATTCTAAAGGTGAGTTCACCAAAATGTAAACAAATATTTTCGCACCCGAATGTCTTTTCTAGCCCTTCTAGGGTTTTTCACCTAAAGGGGAAAAGAATGGGCCAAAATGCAATGTAAACATTCAAAGATTAATGTGATGTTGGTTTTATATGCCTAAATGAGATGATCTAACTACAAATGATTGATGAAAACTATTGATTATGTATGCAAAACTAAGAAATATGAAGTGTTTGAAAATACATTGTGATATGCAAAAACACCTAGAAATAAATAGTAAACTGTAACATAAATGGATGAAACTGAATGTGTGCACCTACAATATTGCTAGAGACTGGAAATGACTTCTAAAATGCTACTAATCCTAAAAATTTATCCTACAGGGACTCATTCGCCACTCTAGGAAAATTAGTCCCACATTTGGGAAATTGTTCCAGAGCCCGTTTCGGACAAATGGGTATCCAAAACTTCATAAAACCTTTTTTAGGCCTAGCAGTGGGACTCATCCACCATCAATGGAAAATCAGTCCACTTTTGAATTTTTGAAAATCCAAAGGTGGAAACTAGAGCCCTCGATCTACACTCTGGTTCCTGATATTTAATGATTTCCAAGCCTTCAAGATACCTAAATATGCAAACAAACATAAGAGAAGGAGAAATGTTGGATATTAGGGAATGGGGGTTTTCCTTGGTCAAACCCCTTTTTAGGTAATTAAACCAAATGAAGAAAGAATGTAATGAAGTATGCAACAATAGAGTTAGTACCTTGCCATGATGATTGATCTTTTATTGCTACAACAAAAAATGAAGATTCTGCCCTTGAATGTATGAAAAATGATCTTGAATGACTTGGAATGATAAAACCATAGCTTGCTTAGCTTGAGATGGAAGATAAATGATGAATGAGTTGTGAATGAGTTAAGAGATGTAAATTACAGTTTAAAGAATTGTACTTATAGGCAATTCACCTTATTTTCTTGTTAATTGGATCCCCAAGGCCAACATGGAGGAAAATAACACTTAACATCCAAAATTTCTTGCTCAAAACTCAAAAATGACCCAAATGGGACTAATTCACCACCCTAAGTGAATTAGTCCCACCTAGCAGGGACTCATTTGCCCAAATGGGCGAATTAGTCCCAGAGGGGTCCTTTTGATAGTTGGAATGTTGGGGAATGAGGAATTTTGGTTCTTATGCTGATTTCATCATGTATTTGATCAAATTATGCCTCGAGATGCACAATATGGGGTCATAGGAGCCTATTAATGATGATGTAAAGGTCAATTAGGGCTTGGGACACAAAATTCAATGTGAAAGTGTGATTAAATACACTTTACAACACTAAAATGAGGTCCACATAGCCTAGAAAGGCACAACATCCAATGTGAATGTGTAGGACACACTACAACACTAGATTAGGGTTAGGTTTAGTTTACAATCCTTCTAGATTGACGCGATAATACAATTAAATACATTTTACATAATTGAATTAAGGGAAAATGGGTTCATTAAGTCTAGAGAAGTGTGAAATTCTTTTACAACACTTTACAATACCTTTATAAGACATCATTAGATGCATTTGCAAGGGTCCAAGACCTAGTGTGGGTGTGTAAAACACCTCACAACACTAAATCAAGGTCCCATTAATTCCAATTTATCATCAATTAATCCCAAATCAAGCAAGCAAAAAGGGATATTTTTTATGTGTCCACAAATCCATATTTTCTATTATACTCTAATAGTAAACTCCCAAAGTTTTCCAATAATCATATACATGCATAGTATGATCTTGTAAGTTGGAAAACACAGTGAGAGGTGAGTATATGTCTACCAAAGCATAGTGGCAAACCATAGATAAGCAATCATACATAGAAAAATCTCATTTCCTTGTCTATAGCTTGTCATGGCATTCCAATCACCATGGTGTTGGAATGCCATGACAATCCATATTAACTATCATGCTTTGATAGTAAACACCCAATGTTTTCCAACAACCATATGCATGCATAGTATGATTGCAAGTTGGAAAACACAATGTGAGGTGAGTATGTGTCTTCCAAAACACAATGGAAAGCCATAGATAAGAAATCATACATAGAGACCATATTTCTTTGAGGCATTTTTTCAAACAATTCACTGCCTTGTTTATGATGTTGCTTACTATTATGCTTACTAATATACTTTCATAGACAAGGTAGTGAACTGATTGAAAAAAATGCCTCAAACAAATGTGATCTCATGGAATGCTATGACAAACAAATACAATTGACAACTGTAATTATCACTCTAGTATGAATGAATTAATATCTTTGAGAATAATATTTGGTTGTGTAGGTGGATTTCCCTATAGTTGTGGGTATAGTTTCAAAATAAATTGTTGATACATCTACTGAAGATGACAATATATATCTACAAGCCAAAGTGCATTTCTTTTCAAATTTAAGGTTTTTCCCATTTTGTAACAAAATTTTGTTACGGGGTCTCCATCTACAATTATCACTCTAATTATTTGCAATTATTTTGGAAAACACGGTGGGAGGTGAGTATATGTCTGCCAAAACATAGTGGAAAGCCATAGATAAGCAATCATACATAGAAATATTTCATTTCCTTGTCTGTGGCTTGGCATGGCATTCCAATCACCATGAGACCATATTTCTTTGAGGCATTTTTTCAAACAGTTCACTACCTTGTCTATGTTGTTGCTTACTATTATGTTTTCATAGACAAGGTAGTGAATTGTTTGAAAAATACCTCAAACAAATGTGGTCTCATGGAATTCCATAACAAAAAAATGCAATTGATAGTTGCAATTATCACTCTAGAATGAAGGAACTAATATCTTTGGGGCAACAAAACTCGTGATGGTCCGTCGGGTGAGAAGGCCCAAATATACTCACTCTAGGGCCACAAAATTTTTGATTGTCTGTGGGGTGAGAAAGCCCAAAAATGTGAGATACATACGCTAGTTGGTATGCACTCACAAACACAAAGGTGGCTATGGGGAAATTCATGCCGCTAGATGGGCTTCCAGCTCAACCATATCAAAGTTACACCTCCCAATAACTTTAACAAGGTGCCACAAGGAAAAATGTTGGTTCGTGCTTCATGAGACAAGAAAAGCTCTACATGCTAAGAACTCATGAACAAAAAGGAAGGTACCATAGGCATGCAAGTTGCATTATGCAAGGTAGAAAAAATGAAAAATGTAAAAGATGTTTAAAAGAGTCTTGTTAATTACATACAAGGTCAGTCACTTAGGGAACATCGTGTCTAATGTCTCCAAGAGAGGAAAATAAAAGAATAAAATATTCACAACTTAGGGGATGCAGTGTGTTGCATTAGGGCACTAAGAGGAATGTAATATACTAAGATAGATCACACTTATGAAGAAAATCACACCCAATGTCATCCACAAAGTGACAAACACATCATATGAATGACAAGGTTGCACTAATAACCAAGAATGCAAATGAAACATGGTAATGTATGCCCCCCACTTTAAAGGAATTGCTACACATCGTCCTATGAGAAATTACTTTAAAGTAGCAAAGGAAAGAAAATGAAAAAGGAAAACAAGACATGAGAGAAAACTTGGAAATCCCTATGCCAAGTCATATGTTTCAAAGTTAGGTTGCGTCATGTCAACGAAAATGAAAAACAAAGAAAGGGAGTTGCCCCCCAGAAAAGAGCACACCAAACACATAAGGGATCTATGGTTTTGGGGTTAGTATGTTCATTGCTGCAATGTTTTTATTAAAGAGCTTGAAACTATCATTATTCCCCAAAGCACATAGAATTTGAAGAATGACACAAAGAGAGCGAAAACGAAAGTAAAAGAAAGTTCGTTTTGGGTCAACATGGAAGAGACATTGCAGTCTCAATGCCTTGCATCATCCCCAAAAGGAAAAACACAAGAAAAAGAAAGGCAAATTAAAAAGGAAAGGGACCATTTGGGTCAACATGGAAGAGACATAGGGTGTCTCAACGCTTTGTGTCATCCCCAAAAGGAAAACACAAGCGAAAATAGAATGAAAAGGTCAATGGAAAAGAAAAAGATTTTGGGTCAACATGAAGGAGACATTGCAGTCTTGATGCCTTGCATCATCCCCAAAAGGAAATCACAAAACAAAAGGAAAAAAGGAAAAAGGACCTTTTGGGTCAACATGGAAGAGACATAGGGTGTCTTTATGCTTTGTGTCATCCCCAAAAGGAAAAACACAAAAAAAAGGGAAAAAGGTGAAAATGCACAACATATAGAAGAAGAGAGGTACAAATAGAAGAAGTGCATGACTAGAGAGAAAACATTGAACACACCACACATGGGAACACGATACACACATGAAGCAAATGAAGTCAACCATTAACTAAGTTATTGGTTTCTCAATCTTAAGCAACTAAGTGGAAAAGGAATAACATAGTTAAGAGACAAAGACGAATGCATTACAAGGACAAGGCTAACAATTTCTTGCCTCCACAAAGTGTAAAGGAAAGAATGAGCCAAGGTGAGTGATGGAAAAGGATCATGCAATATTGAGAATAAAGAATTCTACAATTATGGCATGATGATGGGATTTGGTTGCTTTAAGGTACAATGGGGAAACAATCAGTATCAGTAAAGTGATACTTATCCAGTATGTCCTTCAATGTTCGACATTCTTTTGTTCGGTGACCAAGAATGTGATGATATTTGCAAAACGGTATGTTAGAATCTTTAGGATGAATAGCCAACCTATTCATAGGTGGTAAAAGTATAAGGCCTTTTTTTAAAAGTAGTTGAAGTCTCCTTTCACATTCAAGTGGAGGATGCGTAGGAAACTTGAGTTTCTTTAAATTGTAAGGTTGTTTTCGTTTGCTAGACTCTCCTTGTTCATGAATATAAGGAGGAAGAGGACCAATGGGAATCCTAGCATCCTTGTCATTAGAAGCCCGGGTAATGGTTGTTCATGTGGAAGGAGAATGTTCAAGTCAAGAGGAGCATCCAAGATCATTGTACTAGTATCCCAAAGTCTCCTAGGTTGAAAAGGAGGTCTATCGGGATGAAAAGGATCTTGATATCCTAATCCTATTGTGTGTGCATTGGTTGGTTGTTGTTCAAGAAGTTGATGAATTTCATGTTCATGTGTTGTGTCACAACCTTGTTTATTGAGGATAGTGAAACCTTTTCCATATGTTTCTTCAAGGTTTATGGGATTGTTTGTGACTTTGTGATCATAGAATGGTTGTGAGTTTTGCTTAGAGGAACTAGGTCCACTTTAGGGAGGAACCTTAGGTCCTTCGTTGATTTCAAGGTGTAAGTATGCGAAGTGATCAGGAGGTGCAACAGTAGGGAGATCTTGTATCCTCATGGATGGATAGAAAGTTGTATTGGCTTCAAGGTTGTCAAGGAGTTCATTTAAGAACTTGTTCATTCTATCATCATCTTCTCCAATGATGTCTACATCATGAGGGGTTGAAGGAGTATGAGGAAGCTCAAGGTCATTAGGATCACAACCAAAGGAACAATTAGACATATCTACCAAGGATTTTAATGAATTCCAAAACTTATTTAATGAAAATGCCATGATGCAAGTAAACTAAGATGCAAGAAATAGTTGAAAACAAAGAATTGGGAAAGCAAAATAGAAAGCAACTACAGAAAACTGTAATGAAGGAAATACCCAGAAAGTTCCTAAAAATGTTTCTTGATATGTGCAGGTGGACTGATTCGCCCAAGGTGGCGAATGAGACCAGTTATGAGGATTTTTTTGTGTTTTTCAAAAAAAATAAAATGATTTTAATTCTTTTTAGAATGCAATTAAGGATGCAGAATGAAAATTTTTATTTTTTTCAATGATATGCAATGCAAGAATGAAATCTAAACAAAGCTTTCACTAATGCAATATGAGAAGTTCTAGAATGCAAGAACAAAACAATATGCTAATTGAATGTTGATGCAAGTGTAATCTAGCATGCAATATGTGAATGAAATCAGAAATGAAAAGTGTTCAAAATGCAGGTTCACCAAAATGAACCATAGATTTTTGGCACCAATGCACTTCTCTAGCTCTTCTAGGGCACCTAAAAGGAGAGAGGTAGGCCAAAAATGATAAAGGGTTCATTCAAATTATGTTATGTATGATTTTATCTAAGCTAAACAAAGTGAACTAAATGCAAGTAAGTGATCTATATGACTGATTATGAATGCAAAACTAAGATTTTGGCTATGTTGGAAAACACACTATGATATGCAAATAATGAACTAAAAGATGAATAAATGAAAAAAGAAAGAGAGGTTGAATCAAAGTGCACCTGGGAGAGATTTGAGGAATATGGAATGGTCTGAATGTTGTATGAAATTCTTGAAAATCAATAGTGGGACCCATTCGCCCAGGGTGTCGAATTAGTCCTACTACTAGTGAAAAATTGTTGGAAGCAAGTTTCTAACTATCGAGATCCAGAATCTGACAAAACCTATATGTTTATTCTTAAGGTGGGACTCATTCGCCATTGGTGGTGAATCACTCCTCTCCCAAAATTATGAGAAATCAGGAGACAACTTTGCAACACTAGATCTCGAAATGTCTGCTTGTCGGGTTGCCGAAGTCAATTTTGTAGGAAAAAGACAGAAAACCTTCTCCAATCTTGAAATATGATTGATTTGACTTGAAGCATCTAGCTGACTTGTTGACCAATCTTCAATCACCCAAATGCTTGTTATATCTGCATACCTAGGTCTGCAAACACACATGCAAGAGGGGGAAAATGGTTGAGGGTTAGCAAATAGGGGTTTTCCTTGGTCAAACCCCACTTTTGTAATCAAGCCCTTAATAAAATAATGAAATGCAAGAGAACGATAAAAAATAACATGCAAATGCTATCAACTTACCAAATCCTTGTTGATGAAAATCTGAAGTTGTATCAATGGATGCTCCACAACACTTGAATAGTGCTTGATTTGATGTTGTAAGATGCTTGAATGCTTGAGTGAATAGGTGAATGATTGAACTTGATGAATGGGGGTTAGAATGGATGTAAAAACACTTATTTATACATTCTTATGTCTTAGTAACTCGTTAATACCTCATCACAAGCTGACATCAAGTGATTTTGAATAAAAACATGAAGGGAAATTTTTAAAAAATTGAATTTGGAGCCAAGGGGGACTCATTCACCACCCATGGTGAATGGGTCTCACCTACGACCTGAAAATGGGTGTTGGGAATTATCTTGTATTTAATGTTGTTTTCCAGGCTTGCATTCAAAAATACACTTAATTAAAGCTTATAAGGGCATAAAAGGGTCAAATAAAGCATAAGAAAGGTGTAAATAGTGAGGTTGTGCCTAGAAAAGTGTGAAATCTTGTTACAAGACTTTACAACACTTCAAAATAGGACTTGATTATTGATGAAAAAGTTATTTTTAGGTGAATTACAGTGAATAGAGTCTAGAAGAGTGTAGAAATGTTTTACAACACTTCACAACACCTTCACAAGATGTCATTATTTAAATTTTAGTACATAAATATGCATGTTCAAGCCACATTACAATATAAAATCAAAGCAAAATGGACAAAACATCATGAAACAAGGCCTAAAAGGACATGAAAATGACAAGGGGCCATTTTTCTATGGCACACTTTTAATTACATCTTTAACATATAGGTTATGTGAGGGTTTTGATTAGTAACCTAGCTTGTTTATCAAGTTAAATTTCTCCACAATCAATTTTGAAACTATGTAATGGTATGTTCCCTTAACAATCTAGACTAAAACTAGGGTGGAATTTATGATTGATAGGGTGAAGTCATGTTGGGTAATGAAAATGATGCATGTTGGTGTAAAGAGTATGTCATCAATTTTACTCTAACTTTAGAACCTCAACTACCCTAGTAGTAGTTGCTAGGAAAAATTTGATAGTTGTGGTTATTTCAAGTTGGTAAATTTGGGGGCATGAAAATGTTTCACAAAGGACCAACAATACCATGGGTCTTCAATATTTCAATAAGAATTCTCTTATTTAAAGAAAACTAGGTGAAGGTGTCAACTTTGGGAATGTGGAGACTGCACCAACATTTGGCCAAAGTCCAACCAACACTAATAGGAAAAGAACATGCCACCAAGTATCTAAGTTTTATAACTTAGTTCCCAAATTTTTAATTGGCCCAAATGAATATGTCTTCCTTTTCACTTATAAAATAACTCCTCTCTTAAAATATGGATTACATTTTTGTGTAGTCTAGCATTAGAGAGAGATTTCCATGTCCATTCTAAATCCCCTTCCCTCAAATTGGCTAATTAGTCACACACCTTTTCCCCCCCAATTTTAGAAAGCACTCATCTTTCCTCTTCTAGATATTCTTGCTTAACTAATGAGAAAAATCATTATATGAACCCTTCAAAAAAGTTAGTATTTTTTCCATCATGTGATCCATATATGATGGGTATTCATGCAAACATTAAGTTCCATATACTCTCTTGGGTTCCCCCACCATAAGGATGTGGGAAGATATGTATTTTAGTGCATTCTACACCATTTGGTGCACTTGCTAATGCCTCCAGTAAGTTTTGGTAAACATACTTGTTAACAACTAATCAAAGTAATAATCTTTCTCTCTTTTAGTCCTCACTAGAAAAATTTCATCATGATGGTCACCAAATCCCTTAACTTCTTAGGAATTTACAAATAAGACATTCAAGGTATACTAGAATAGCGACAACAATTGATTTTGTCAAAGTGATGTGTCATACCAATATTAATCATTTTTCTCTCCAAGAATCAAGTTTAGAATTACAAGATTCCACCAATTCAAATGAATTCCTCAACCTCTCAACCTATCTAAATGTAGGGACCCCGATATATTTTCTAGGAAGTATTTCGATCTTGAAGCCTAGTCTTTCTATAATAGATACCTACTTTGTAGCCTTTGTGTGAAAAAATAAAATGTTGGATTTATCATTATTAATGAATTTGGACTAATGCAACTATTTATTTGTCCAAATTCCTCTCCATAACCTCAACCTATTCTTGAGTGGCCATACTAGAAAATATTATGTCATTCTACAAATTTTAGGTGAGTGATGGGATCCAATTCTTGGGCTAACATAATTCCTTTCCATATTCCCCTTTTAGACACCGCTTTATATTAAATATATCCAACACTTCAACAAGAATGATGAAGAGGAAGGGAGACAGAGGATCTCCCTAATATAAAACCCTAATTGGCTCAAAAAATATGTGAGTTAACATTGACAAGTATAGAACTTATCTAGGACTAAATATACAACTAAAAATCCACTCTCTACACTATGGATAAAAACCCATTTTTTCCATGTTTCTTGTCAAGAATCTCCACTTTACACTATTCATAAGATTTACTAATGTCTAGCTTGGAGATCATGCATTTCAATTTAGATTTATCTATCAAATAAATAGTCTCATTGCTATGCCACCAACAATTGATCTTCTAAGAATAAAGTCAAACAATTCCTTTGAGATGGTGTCCAAGAGAAAAAAATTCAATCTATTAGCCATTGCTTTAAATATAGTTTTACATAGTGATATTAGTTTGAAATCACTTAAAAGAGGATAGAGAAATAATTTTGGATATAGTGGCCACAAAAGTATTGAAAAAATATTTAAATATTTCTATAGATTTCCTTGAATCTTCAACCACTTGCTATATATTATCAACCCATGAAATCCTAGGATTCTTTGAAAAATCTTATCAAAGATTCATATAGTTTTCTATCGGCATAATCCTTGAACCTCATTTAGGTGAAAATTCTAGTTAAAAGTAGATAGTAATGAAAATATAATAATTAAAAAAATTAAAAAAACAATTATATTAATATATATTTGAATAAAAACGTATTACAATTGAAATATTAATAAAATTTTGAGTGGAAAAATATAATTATATTATTACAAACAATATTAATATTATTTTCTATAAACATTTCAATTATATTATATTTAATGTGTTTACATTGTACTTTGGAATATTCGGTTTATGAATTTCTACAATTTATTATTGTAATTACATAATGTAAATAATTTGCTATTTGATAATAAATGACTAGTATCAATTTTTAAATTAAATTCATATTACAATAAAAACATATACAATATTAAACCATATTAAATTTAATTCTATTAAATTTATAAATATATAGTTTTTCCAATAGTTTATTTTATAATTCTTTCTTACATTAATTATAGATTTCACAATTAACTATATTTTACATTTAATTCTATATTTTAAATTATATTTTATTTATTAAATTTTATATCTATTGTATTCTATATTTTACGCCGAAGGCGTATCCTATTTGAAGTTAACCAATCTGACTTTGACAATCAACGGTGTGCAATGCTAGGGAAGGCTTGCACACGATTAGAGCAATCTGATCCATTGAAAATTTAATGTCTGTCGGAGTCATGTCACGTCCTGTGGCCTGACAGAATTCAGGTCAAGTTGCGTGGTAAATAGTTTTTATGGTATTTTTTATTTTTATTCTTTTTATTTCCTTCACAAGTTCAAATCGTGCAGGGGGTAAGGTATGTACACCTCGTATTGTGGAGCACGAGTTAGGTGCCTCCCTCATATTGGGAGTACGAGGAGTCCCATATACTATAAGCCATATGTAGACCCAAAAACAGACCGCCTGATATTGTGGACTATAAAAGAACCTTTCCTTTCCTTTCCCAGACATTGCCCATGCCATGGGAAGGTTCGAGTATTTTAATGGCGCAAGGAGTGTGCGCAATTCCAGAATGTTGTCCAGGTACTGTGTGTATTTGTTGGTTTTGTCAGCCAAGCTTATTCCTGTGCATCTAGACATTGCAAATAGCCTGCACATAATGTTCACAATGAGCTCGTTCGTCTTCCGGACCTTTGCTACAATACAATGAAGAGCTATGAAAATTATACTCCTCTCAGACATGGTGTTGAACTAGCTCGATAGCTGCAGCAAAAGCCAGAACAACTAAGGTGGAAAATAATTCAATTTCTTCTCTGGCAAGAAAGTGATGGAAACAAAATTTTGCGAGTCTCTAGAGGCTGACGTAAAACCGCCCATGGCTTTGAATCATGGAAGTCGTAGACGAAAGCGAGAAAGCATGTATTCACTCTCTTGGGCTCTCGATTTCCTCGTTGCTCGCCATGGCAGCGCCAATGTGCAGGCGAAGGACACCCTTATAGAAGAAGACAGTTTCAGTGATTGCTTTGTTTTGATTTGTTAAGCATGTCGTTCAGGTACAGGCGCAGCAGCAACAATAAGAAAGAAGACTGGATCAGCAAGGAAGTTTCTCAGAGTCCAAGAAGAACTGTTCCCACAATCTCAGAGCCAAGGAAGACTCCTTTCAGGCTTTGTTCTGCCATCGCTATTGTTGCCATATTTATCGGCCTTGTTGCTACTGCTACATTTGTTATTCACATTTCTCACAAAAATGTTTTGCCCTTTTCTTTGCTTACCAAGCAAGAGAAATTCCTGCAAATGAATGCATTTGAGATGCAGAGAGAATCAAAGACCCAGTTTAAAAATGAGGCAGTTTATATTGAGGATGTGGTTCTACTTCCTGATGAAGTGCTCGCCATGGTCCACCTGTCCTCTGCATCTTCTAGTGCATTAGGACAGAGATCCAGGGTTGTATGTGTATATTCTGATCAAATCGTTACTCGGGTCAATGGAATTGAATACTTACATGGCCAAGCTGCAGTAAGATGTCAACTACCTGAGAAAAAAGAAAAAGAGGACTACAAGCGTTATGTAAAAAGATTACTGTCCCTGTCACTATCGAACAAAGATCTAAACAGACATATCAGGAAAATAAATAGGGCTTCTTCTGTGAAAGTCCTTCTGAACAGAGATCTAAACAGACATGTCATTGCTTTACATGTTATGCCCTGTTTCTTGAAGTTAATTTTTATTGTTTTTGTTATAGCAACAATATTTATTGGGTATAATAATGTCGCTTTTTTTTGGGGTTCCCAGTTGCTTGGGCATACCTGCAATTAGGCAGTTTTGCAGCAGATCGTTGGTATTGACCACATATATTTTTTACATATTTTGGTTAATCTTCTTATCTTTTTGAAGCGTTGATACACCACATTTTTATTCTTCAACGAAAACAGGGGAAATGGGTTTTGTCTATGAAATATTTTTACATATTTGAAAGGTAAAGAAAAATTAAAATTGTTTAACCTACCCACAAAATTTATGCAATGTCAATTCCATATAGAAGATTCCGGCAAACCATGCAGGAGCCTCTCAAAGAATATGGTTTTATGTTTAGTGCGGAAGTTTTAGATAAATCATTCAAAATTTTGAATGCTTTATGAATTTTGAAAAGCTTCTGTCAATTATAGAATTTGTAGTTAATTTGTTAGGATTTAAAGAAGTTTAGGAGAACTATGTTCTTTTTCAATATTGGTTCAGGATCTTTGTGACACAATTAAAATAGAAATTTGGTTTAAATTATGCCCTTGTTAATATCAACTAAAATTTTTGTGAACTCGTTTGAAAAGATTTTTGGTCCATATTAAGAATCAATTCAAAAAAATTCTCTCAAAACATAAATGGAAAAATGGTTTGTGTAATTTAGCCCATAGTATCTTTTCAAAGCTTCTCGAAATTGTTTCTCCTACTTTCTCTTTTCAATTTTGTTTTAAACACAAATTTATTTTGTCCACATGGTATTACAACTAACCTCTTATGTGTTGTACAGACCATTGTAAAACATTGTCTTTCTTTTTATCCACCAAGACTCGTACACTCATGGTCTGGTCAATGCTGAGATTATTTAAAGTGTTATCTTGATTTGTATTTAATTTGTATAATTTTAATGTCCTTTTTAACCTATTGGATAAAATCATGTTATATAAAGTTATAAACACTATTATCTGAAAGATTTTTTCTCTGTATACATCATCATTTTTGGAATTGGAAAAGATACGATTACTTTTCTTTGTTTTTGTCTATTCATCAATCTCCAATATGCTCCCTTTTATTTTGCAAAGGCTTCTTGTCTATGTGTTGTTTATGAAGGTCCAAAAGGACTACACATAAGCAGATAGCAAAAACATAGCTATCATAGTAAGATACCATAGAATATCCACAAATAGATATTCACCATGATAGTCATTATAATCTATGATCTAAGGAGGGCCATGGATAGTGAGCAATGTCAAATTACAATTTTTATTGTTGTAACAGTCAACATAGAGACAGCCTATGAACAAATCCCGCAAAATGCATGCAAATCATGGTCATGCTATGTAGCTATGTTTTGAAACCCTTACAAATAAAGTTCAATATAAAGACCCAAGGAGTGTTGGCCAATGATCCTGCATATTTCATGTTTTCGGACCTGTTCCTTCATTGCATTTTACAAACATTACATATCTTGAAATCTCTCATAAATTGATGAAAGGTCTATTGATGTTGAAACCCTTCAAATGTGCTTTCATTTATGACTTATAAGAAATAATCCTTTCAATAATGTGTTGCTAAAATATAGAAGATAGCATGATGAGTTGACAATAGTCACCATGAAGCCTTTCAAGAGTTCATGTGCTATTAGATGCAATCTAAAATCATTAGAAAAGGACAAACCTTCAATAGGGATAGTCATAATGAATGGAAAGTTCTCACATTAGAAGTACAGGTAAATTGTGTTAAGTGCAAACTGCAGAAGGTTTGAGACCATGGTTTGGTTATGGTATATATGTTGCTATATTCAGTTGAAGAGGTTTATAGTTTCTTAGTTGAAACTAGTAAGAAGGATTTGTCCATAGATTCAATGAATTCTATGTTACTTGCAAGCTTTTTGAGAGGTCAGAAATGATGCTTGAGGCCCAGAGTATGTTGTGTGAAATGATGGAGAAGTGACTCATTCCCAAGTTCTTACTTTGTACAAAGGGTGGATTGGTAGAAGCCATGAAATGGGGATTGTAGGTCACCATTGACTAGCAATATCCTCCTATAGTTGATCATTATGCTTGCATGGTTCACCTTCTTGCCTAGGTTGACTATCTTGATTCTCGAAAGAGAGGTATGTTAAAGAGGTATGGAAGGAAAATCTCGAAAAAAAATGGTCTATGTTTTGGGTTCATTTGTGCAATACATGAGGTCAATTGATGTCCCACTTAGCAAATCATGTTGTTTGTGCAATAAAGGTCTCAATGGAGAAGTGGTAGTTTCAAATCAATTATGCCTCCATTCACAAAGATCAAAAGATGATTGGAAAAAAACCTTTGAATCAGGAGAATAATCAAACTCCTTTACCAATAGGCTCATGTTATACTTATAATAGGGAGGCAGGTAGACAAAGGGAGAGGTAGGTATAGAAAGAGGGAGAGATACAATGGGGAAGAGTGAGAGAGAGAGAGGGGTAATGAGATAGAGACAAGGGATAGATATAGAGAGGGATATTTTGAGAAGGAGAAGAATAGGTCACCACTAATGGTTGTGAGATCAAGTCCTCTATTACTTTTAATCATGCAAATGTTCAAATTGGTGGAAAAAACTAAGATCATAGCCTCTAGATTCTAATACAACGTTATATTGGCTTATTTACAATGTAAATGATTGCAAGAAATGCACAAAATGGATTTGTTACAAAACCTTTGAAAAATTATAACCAAATACACATGGCGGTTGTAAAACTAGTCTTCAGAACCTTTTTCAACATCCTTTTTTCCTACACCAAAATGGGAGATTGACTAGAGAGTATTGATGGACATAAATATAAAATTGAAAGAGAATTAACCTAGGTTGTTGTACTTGCAGGTTCCTTGGTAGATATGTACACAAAATGCCTCAAAGAATTGCAATGGAATTATTGCGGGAAATGCACAAAATAGGATTTTTGAAAGGATTTGAAAGCTTTCAAGAAAATGCAATTGGTACCTTAAAGCCAATCTCCACAACCTTTGTTAGCACCTTCCAATCTAACAAAATTGAGATTTGGAATAGGGCATGCACATCCAATGGAGCATAATCAAATAGTGGAGTTCTATCAAAGACTATGGTTGTAAGTGCTTAGTGGACATTAATGCAAAATGTAAAAACATATGCAAGGGATAAAATGCCTCACAATTTATGGTCAAAACTCTAGAAGTGTGCCTATGATTTTAGGATTTTTAAAATAAGTGAATAACAAATACTTCATCAAAGCAACAAATGACTATGTTCTCTTCAAAAGAACAAGTTGGATCTACATTCATGGCTATTTCTTTCCTAAGAGTTTTTTTGATTTAACTAATTTCTAATCTTGATAGGTGATAATTCTTCTAGTACATATGTATCAACACAGCAATGAAATAGAATTTAACATACTAAAAACTATGAACATGTAATCTCATTACAAAAGAAGGGCCCATTTCTACCATCACAAAATTGTATTAGTATCAAGATAAAATGTACAATACAACATAGCTAACAACTAAAAGTTATTCATGAAAACTAATTCTATGCTATATGGCATCCATCATACCTACATCATACCTACATATTGGCCTACACTGAGGTCAATGTCATTGCATTGACTAGAAAGAACTTCACCCTTAATTTATTGGGTTAGAAGTAATGAAGCTTTGTAACATGCAAACTACACTACTTGGAGATAAATCACACATTCCACATTGTCAACTTGAATCTAATGAATGGCACTTGTCAACTCAAAGTGATTAAATTATGTCAGAGAAAGTTATTTAGTGCAATTCCCTAAAGATGTGTTGTCATGGCTTTCTACAATCATAGACTATGCACAAAATAGATTTGTTGAAAAGTCTTTAGAAACTTTCAATCAAATACAATGGACATGTATAAAGTTAGTCTCAAAAACCTTTGACTACCTTCTCATTACTTTTTCCTAAATAGGAGCTTTATAATAGAGTATGGCATCTATCACAATGTAATGAGTCTCAAAAACCTTTGTCTACCTTCTCCTTTGTTTAGATATTATAGATACAATTTTAAGTATTGATCTCTCTTCTCTCAATATCTACTCTTCCTCTCTCTAAATTGTAAACATAACATGAACCTATTAGTAATGGAGCATGATTATCTTCCTCATTCAGAAGTTTTGTTTTAATCATGTTTGGAATATTGTAAGAGGATGCATCAGTGATTTGAAGCTATCACTTTTCCATCGAAACCTTTATTGCAAATACACCACCATTTATTAAATGGCCTACCTATTGACCTCATATACTGCAAAATGCATGCAAAAAATAGACCAATTTTATTCCTAATTGACCTTCCACACCTCTTTGGCGTACCCATTGCACACCAAGGTGCAATTGCTAGTTTTTAATTGAGGTATATATTTTATATTTTATTGACAAAAAAGAATTTAAATTTATAATTCAACATTTAACTTAATATTTTATAGTATATAATGTATTTTACAATTTGTATTTTACATAAAAAAAAATGAATGTCAATTATTTGTTTAAACATTTTGTGTCCATTTTTTTTTTATATTTTACATTAAATCTTAAATTTTAAATGTTATATTTTATATTTATCGTTTTAAATTAAATTTCTATTTTATATTTTATCTTTCATATTTTAAATAAATCAAAAATAAAAAATGTAAAATCTAAAATAAATTAAAATTAAAATTTTATATTATACATTGTATATGAATTCAAAAATTTAAACCAAAACAAAATAATTCAAAAAAAATAAAGCTTTGTAATCGCATGCTTTATAAATTTCTCACCACTACGACCTTTTTTTAAAACAATTCATAGCAAAAAAATGACGAGATAATATGCAGCCCCGTGTCATCGAATGGGATTTAAAAATCAGTGTCACGTAAGTCATAAAGATAAGAGAAAAAATTTAACTCGGTGATTTAAGTGAATCCAATAACTGAACTGCCGTAACAGTGCTCGAGTCAAAACAAAACAAACATGCCCTGATATACATCATGCATGACGATGCATGTATGGGTGGGGCCCGATAGACGTTGCCTGGCATCCATGCTCGCTTTGACTGAAATGAAATGAAATGAAATATTTTAATAACGTCCACGAGGCCACAGCAGCCTATGGGACCCAGGAACAGCACAAGACCACCACCGAAAAGAGAAGACCCTAAACAGCCTGAGATTTTCGCTCGAGGTCAGCTCTACAACTAGTTTACGTAAGTTTAACTGTTAGTGCATGAAATCAGTCCAGACATTACTAATTTACGGCCTTTATCGGTTGAAATCTTGACTAGTTTACGTAAGTTTAACTGTTAGTGCATGAAATCAGTCCAGACATGACTAGTTTACGGCCTTTATCAGTTGAAATCTTGTCTATATTTTGTAGACGTTTAGGTTACAAGAATCTAGAAGCTCATTTTCAGATCATTTTTCGGTTACTGTGAATATATTGAAACAGCGATCGTGGGGAGTGTGGTCTTGTTCCGGCTCATTTATAAAAAGTTCTGCTTTGGTAGAGTTTCGTAATATTTTTCCTGCAAACTCTGCCCATTATTTCTCAACACAATTGAATTTGTGCAGAATATTGAGGTAGGTAAGTCACTTGACTTGGTTTCAATGAGGGTTTTTTTTGGGAATCTGTACATGACAGGATCATTTTTGTTGTGTTTTAATTCATTCAAAAACAATTATGTTGTTGTCTGTTAAATAAATGGCATTGGGTCTCTGGTTTTATCTATGGCTGTTTTTATATATGATATTATAGTAATATCTGGTGTTAGATCTCTTTTTATTGAATTGAATTGGACTGTTTCAGGTTCAAGATGGGTCGGCGTAAAATTCCAATTGAAGAATTGAAACACAGCCACAACAGAAAAGTTACATTTACTAAACGAAGCAATGGGCTGATGAAAAAGGCTCGTGAGCTCTCCATACTATGTGACATGGATGTGTTTCTTCTCATGTTTTCACCTTCTGGGAAGCCATCACACTATCTTAGAGAGACAAGGTATGTGCCAAACTTTTCAAAATTCTTATTTCCTTGTACTTTCTAAGAACAAAATTTGTTTATTGTAGAATGTTTTTTCTAACAAAGATTCAATTCGATTCAGATATAAAAATTGAAAGAATAAAACTGCTTGTAATATGTATTTGATTGAATTTTTCTGCTTTCTTTAATTAATGAAAATTAAAATATTTAATTCACCTATTGAATTGGCGAAAATATATAGATTTGATTGACCTGTTCTAAAGTGGAATCCAGAAAAGACTATTTAACAATTAAAAAAGGTTAGGTTGATTAAATATATAGTACACATTTTGTTTGATATTTGTTTTTTAATTATTTTTTCTAACTTTTCTCCTTAATAGTGAATTGGTGATTATTTCTTATTATTCTATCATATTTTTAGAATTGCTCACTATTTCTTATTATTCTATCATATCTTTAGAATTACTAAGAACAATAATCACCTCGGGAAAATTTATGATATTTCTTGTTGTTTCTTATGATTTCAAATCAATGTCATTTTACAATTGGAAATTTGATCTGCAGTAATCTTGAAGAAGTGCTTACAAAGTTCAGTAGTTTGACACACCAAGAGAGATTCATAAGGTAAACACTTCTTTCAGCGGCAACAAATCTAATTTCTAGTTCTATAATTTTTGTGGGTTTTGGTGGACATATTTTCTAGAAATTGAATTCTAACAAAGTAATTCTTCTCTGTCATATTTTATTCAAACAGAGAACTTGAGAGTCTTGAGGTATGTTCACAATTGTTTTCCATTCCCTCTATTTTCAGAATTAATTATTTTTCCTATAACTTACAAAGCGTATGTCAAATTCGCATTCATGTTCCTCTCTGCAGGAGTTGAAGAAGACATTTAAAAATGTAAACCATGACGTAAACATAAATGATTTTCTTAAGAAGAGGTGATTAATAATATTTTGAATTGACTATGAATTACCTACCCATTATTTTCTAAGAATATAGAAACTAATCTTATTTATTTCCTTGGTTTATGCATGCAGCCCAGAAAGCACAAAGGTAACTTCCTTACCAAGTTAATTATAATATTAGAAACAAATAAACTAATAACCATTAAATCAATAAAATGACAATAATATCTGATATCTTCAGAAACGATGGTTGGAGGACCTTCAACAAGAAAAGGAACAAATCAAATCTCAAGTATCTACTTATAAAGAAAGAATATGAAGGTAGGTTAAATTTGTTCACTTTAAATGAGTATGTATTTATAAACATTATTGGGTTATATGTGTATTGATATTGGTTATATTATAATATTTTGAGTAAGAATATATTTATATGTTTTTAGTTAAATTGCTATGATTAGTAATATTTTTTCTATCAAAATTATTTGGAGACTGAACAATTAGTTTTAAATAATAAATCTAGTTCAATGAAAGAGGATATTTTTTAGATAGCAAAATAGGAAGATTATTTAACATTTGAGGAATGTAAAATTACTATTAACTATTTGAACATTAAAATAGTTGATCTTTAAATAAAGTAAGATCAAACTAACTAAGTCTCCAATAACATGACAATGTCATCCTCGCCCACTTCTTTAATTTATTTATTTTAAATTTTAATATTAAAACATAAAAAAAAAACCATTATATCTTAATAAAATGCGTAAACTTTCACACTGTTGTAAAAGTAAACTACAAAATTGAATGTATTATTTTTCTCCTCCTTTTTATTAAACAAAAATCAGTTGAGCTACATTTTAACTGCTTTATATGAAAAAAAGAATGATTTTAAACAAATCTTTAAATATTGTCCACAGTTATTTTGGGGTTGATACGAGCCAAATCAACACCCTAGATCAGGCCAATAATGCAGAGAAAACAATTGAACAAGCACTTCGAAGATTGCGTGCATATAAGGTATGCTCATATTTTATAACCATCTTGTTTCATTGATTGATGTTAACCAACTCACATGAATCCAAGATCCAAACATTCAACTTTGTTTGAATATTTTTTTCACTATATCCCTTGATGTCACAGATGATGCAAGATCAGACACAGACTGGTGGAATTCCAACATCTAATGAAGTAAGATTGTGATTAGGTTTCCTTCACCTGCATTCAAGGAACAGAATATTAATTCTTTTAAACATTACCTTTAGACATTTTTAAGTTCTAACAAATATCTTTTTCATTTCTACAAACGCATCAGAACCATGCAAATTTACCTACAAATAGTGGATGTGCCAGCAAACCGCCACAACTTTCTTCCATGCCTGATGAGAGAACACTGATCGTGGAAGACATCCCAGAGCTCCCTCAAGGGTAGGCTTATATATTTCTAAGTGGATATTTGAGAATAACTCATTAACTATAACTTATTTATGCTAATTTGAATTATTTTTTTGTTTTACAGATATGTGAACTATTCCTCAGACGGATCTGTTCCTGCTTCTCCTGGACTCGTGGCACATTATGATGATAATGCCATTGAAGACATTTCAGACCAACAAGATCTCAATACATTGATAATGCAGGATCAGACACAGATTGGTGGAATTCCAACATCTAGTCAAGTAAGATTGTGATTAGGTTTCCTTCACCTGCATTCAAGGAACAGAATATTAATTCTTTTAAACATTACCTTTAGACATTTTTAAGTTCTAACAAATATCTTTTTCATTTCTACAAACGCATCAGAACCATGCAAATTTACCTACAAATAGTGGATGTGCCAGCAAATCGCAACAACTTTCTTCCATTCCTGAGGAGAGAACACTGATCGTGGAAGACATCCCAGAGCTCCCTCAAGGGTAGGCTTATATATTTCTAAGTAGATATTTGTGAATAACTCATTAACTATAACTTAATTATGATAATTTGAATTTTTCTAATTTTTTTGTTTTACAGATCATATGTGAACTATTCATCAAACAGATCTGTTCCTGCTTCTCCTGGACTTATGCCACATTCTGATGATAATGCCATTGAAGACATTTCAGACCAGCAAGATCTCAAAGGAAGTTTCATGGAATTCGAGCAACAAACACAAATAACTTGGCCAGAAAATGCCTTATATTATATAAGTCAAATATTTGATGATGGTTTTGATTTTTCTAGGCTACCTGGTTATGAGAATTTCCATTCAAATAATTCTTCTTTTCTCAGGTGAGCAATTTACATTTTTCCAATTACTTTCCGTTTTATTAGGTCATAGGTAAAAGGAAATAGAGTTTGTTTATAGTGGGTAAAGAATTACGTTGTCAGTTTTTTAAATTATGTTACTCTGAAATAAGTGAAAGATCATAAGATATAAAGATATTATTCTAACTGTTTTTGCAGTAACAACTTCCATGGATTTGATTCAGCTACACCATTCACAGATATGCTAAATATGGCAATACAAGGGCAGAGTCCTGGTGTTTTTAAATATTGATACCCAAAAGGGCAAATGTTCAAATTTGTGTTATACTTTGTGTTTATAAATACTGGTTTTTCGAGAAGGGCACAAGTTGTAATGTGTGTTACACTATGGACCAACAAAATTATGAAAAAAATTTGGTCAAAAATTAATATGCTTGTTTTGATAATGTATATTAGTCAAAAAAAATTGTTAAAATATTCAATTTTGATAAATATTTTTCATTAATATGTTTGTTTTGACAATATAAATTGGTTAATTTAGGGGGAAATGGTAATTTAAAAGACATTGCATCAATTTAATTGTGTATTAAAAAAGATTAGTTTAGGTGAAGGTAAGGAAAAAAAATTCTTTTGTTATTTTATTTATATGTATAAGTATTTTAGTTTATGGTTGTGAAATATTATTTGCATTTTATAAGTTTAACTAATTCTTAGAAATTAAAAGGGAGAGTTTAACTAGTTAACGTATTACATGATTAGCATACAAACTATTTATGTAGGAATAGCTTTCTACATATGTAGGCATGTGTTATCCACAATACACTAAACAATGATGTGCTTCACCACAACATACTAGCTATTTAGACATAGATCCAGTCATGTGTTGACCACAATACACTAGCTATTTAGATATTTATGTTCGCAGATTTTATTTTTATAAAAACCTAACCACAACACATCTATTATTCACATATAAGATCTTAGAAGAATTTTTGTCATGTTTAAATCTGAATTGATAATTAAAACCTAAAGCATCATATGTCCTCATACATTATTCCTCCTTGTTTGAGTGGTAAAAAAATTTCACACATGTTTTACCTAAATATTATTATTAATAATTAAGTTATATGTTAGCTAAGTTTTTAATGGAATATATAATGAATGAAATTTTTATAAGATATATATTTTTTGTATTTATATTTGAGAAGTGTACAATAGTTTCCATTCAAATATTTTTTCTAAGTTAGATTATTATACTTTGATTTATTTTTTATTTTTATTATTTTTTAAAATTTGATAAAGAATTTAAACTTTTGTTTGTATTATATTTGTACATTTCTATTATTGAAATAAATGAAACAGTTTGCATGAATATTTTTTTTTAGGTCATCATTCTCAAAATTAACAATGAAACTTGCATGTAACTTTCACAAACATGTACACATGTTTCAAGTTCAATCCATAGTACTTATTATTAATGAATTTGTTAGCTTTTGGCATTAATATTTTTTTTGAAACAAGCAAACATTATTCTATAAAGAAAAAATATCATATACTTATTTTAAATCTTTCAAAGTTATTAATTATATTATTACTAATTATAATAACAAATTAAAAGTGGGGGGTTACTTCCATTCCTGGAGAAGCTCCATGGTTCCAGTCAAGAGGCTACAGATCTTTTTGAGAAAAAATGGGATAATGGGAATCTTAACCTTTTTGGTAGGAATGTCGAGCTTAATGAAAACCTGATAGCTGAAGTGAAGGGAATATCGATTGATGGGAAAAAAATTTTCAGGGATAGGGTTTTTTCTGACGACGCCGTCATCAAATTTTCTAAAAAAGAGAAAGAAAAGCTGAAATTGGTTGAAATTGCTAATAGCTTCTTTGATGCCGACACCATAAAAGCCCTATGGAGAAAGGTTCTATGAGTCATCATGGAGTACATAACTGTGGATGGTCATTTCACCAGGGTCTATGGTTATCACTTTACCCTGCTCAACCATTTCTGCTACAAGGTGAGGGTTTCTTTCCCCTACTATCTTTTCTGCTCTTTGAAGAAAAGTTTGGATGACCACAAAAAAAACCCTAGAAGATTCCCTATTTTGCATACTGGTCTGATTAGATTAATTGTGGTGCATTACCAAAAAATGCCTGTCCCTACTAATCTTGAAGCCTCCCTTGAATCTGAGGATGACGATACTGAACCTAGCTGCTCGGGGTTTTTTCCCAATTTAAGTCCAGCTAGAACTGTCCTTAGTCCACCTGCTTCCCTTTCGGGAAATAAAAATCCTAACCCTCTTACTGTTAAAGGTTGTGTTGTACCTGAGCTGGAAAGCCCCTCCCTTAAAACCAGTTTTATTGATAAGAATCCCAAGGCTAAAAACCTTGTTTCCTACTCCGAAGATTCCCCTGAATCTGAGGCATCTGGTGCTAATAATACTGAGCCCCATGCTGACCAGTCGATGGATAGAATTGCTAGAACTGGGTCCCCTGTCACTCCTGTCCCTGATAATACTTGTCTCAACACTGATAGGGATCCTTTTGTGGATGTTTTGAATTTAACTAGAAATAATGTTGATACCCATTTCAAACTTTCAAAATGGACTTTCAATGAAATTAACGAGCTAAAGATAAAAAATTGGGCCCTGCAAAGTAAGCTAGAAGAGTTGGGAGCCAAGGTAGCGGCGATTGAAAAAATAGAGGTGAAACAAAGAGATCACAGTCTCGGCAATGACACTCATAACCAAACTAGAAAAAATAGAAACATTGAAATTGAGATGGAAAAAATGAAAAATACTATCAAAATCATTAGTGAGAAAAACAATCGTATGGCCAGACACAACGCCATAATCATCAATGCCATGACCGAGAAACTGGACAAAGCCCAACAGGGATCTCTGGTGGTTGACCTAGAGGAAACCAATGAAAGACACCGGGAGGAGGATGCTGGCATCTCTAAGAGAACTAGGGCCAATCTGAAGAGGAAGGCTCCCCCCACTCCACAAATGATTCAAACGTTTAAGAAGGGTGTTCATGAGATGAAGAATTTGGAGGCAGAGACAGAGTCTGTCCTGAAGACTTTGGGTTAGTCGCGGCCGGTTTTCTATTGGCTTTTCTGCTGGCCTTTTTTTGACCTTCTTGGTCTTTTGCGGATGGTTGTTGTTTATTCTGGTTTTTACCTTTTGTGTAGCTGGTTGTTTTTGTTGGACTTTTCTTTCATATCTATTATGTTGTAAACTTTGTGGTTTCGGGTCCCTGTAAAACCCGTTTTACCCTTTATCAAAAACAAATTAAAAGTGGGTACTAATTATTATGTAACATTTATTAATCTTATTTTTTTAATGTAATACTTAGAGTCACCATTATATTATTATTTTTGTGGTATAGTTAAATTTAAGAGTACAAATCATCTTAAGTGAAAGTGGGAACTCATTAATTTTTATTTGTATTTTGAATAAAAATGGACATCAATCTTAGATATATGTGTGTGTGTGTGTAATATTTTATTTTATGTTCTATCTAAATCATTTATAAATATAAAAATTGATAGTGAATCTTTAGTTAGAAAGGTTTATCTAAGAAATACTATGAAGTGATTGATTGCAACAAAAATTAATATTATATTAAGCAATGAATAAAATTGTGAAGAGGGATTTCAAATTCATTTATGTTCTTTATATTATATTTTATGAAAATATAAATAAGTAGAATAGAATAGGAATAAGATTTGTCTATTTTAATATAAGTTTTTATTTTTCCTAAAAGATGATTTTGGTGTATTAGGTCATTTATAAAGCACTCAAGTTTGACCCTAAGAGATGCAAATTCAACTCAAAGAATTTCACGTGTTATGCCCAAAATTTTTCACTAGAAAATGTAACAATTTTTTTTAACACATTAATTAAGCTAATTATCACTCTAATAGTTTGAGGTGAGGGTTATAACTAGGTTACACATCACACACTACAACATAGGAACTATTTAACCCAAGTATGGAAGTTAGCTTAAGGATTTGATACACATCTGTTAGGCTAAATTGGGTTTGTCCAAGGTGGAAGATTCATCAAATTTTCCATGCCCACATTCTAATGTGGGTCTAACACAATCACTACACTTTATTTGTTTTAATTAATTTTTATGACATTTCGATGAATGCTTAACTCCCTTTAACAATGAATAAGGGTCTATCAAAAAACATTCATCATATTTTAAAATTAAATTTTCATTCCCAAAAATCCAAATCAATGTATTACAACAATTTGTGATAATAGAAATTAAATACATGATCACAATTCATTATTATTTTTTTGTTTGATACATCATATTTTAATTTTCTTAATGTAAAATGCAAGATTTTTAACTTTTCAAATTTCAAAAATTATTTTCTTCAATTTTATTGGCTACAAAATTTTGAGTGATAAGGAGGATTTCTAGGGAGCATAAACTTTTGATCCTAGTTTTCAAGGTTTTTCTCCCACAATGACGATAATCAAAAAAATATTCAACTAATTTTTAGGAAAAATTTTAAACTCATCAAAATTTATTTACTTGTTATATTTTCCATTCTATTAAATTCAAATATATAAAATAATATAATAACAAATTCAAATAAATAATATATTTTTAATATATTATATTATTAATTTAACAACATATTACAATATTACAATATATATATATATATAAAATACATATGTAACATATATACCATCTAAAATATAATTTAATATATTAGATAATAATATTATAATTTTATATTTTAATTTTAAATTATGTAATATATATTTTTTTAATAATTTAATTTAATTTTATATAGGCTTGGTTAAGTGGAAGGACTTAGCAAATACCCCTATACTAGATGTTTAGAAGAAAATGTTGTTAGACATCTTGAAGAGTAGGAATGTCTACCTCTCTCCCTCTCTGAATAAATTGTTGTGGGCGCCTTCCAAGAATGGCTTGTATTCAATTAAGCAATGGTACAAAGCAATCATTGCTCAGGCATCTCAATTTCAATCTCACAGATATTTTTCCTTTTATTGGAATTCAGCACAACTACCAAAGGCAAGTAGTTTTGCTTGGTTGGTCTTGAAGAAAAGGATTCTGACAAGTGATCAACTAGAGAAATTTGGAATAACAAGAGTTTTCAGATATGTTTTATGTAAAGAAGAAAATGAAACAGTTGATTGCCTATTTGTTTCTTGCCCACTGGCTTATGAGGTATGGACTTTCATTATGGGGAAACTGAATGTTTCTTTCCCATAGCCCAATTCTCTTTGGGACATGTTTACTAGTTGGCTAGTTCTTCACAAAGCTGCTTTGTTTGCATGTATATGGTTAGTTACCCCTGCTTTGGTAATTTGGTCAATATGGTTGGAAAGAAACAAATGCATTTTCAAAAACCAGGTTGTTTCAGTTCATAGAATCAAAGAGAAATTAGAGAAGTCAATTTTAGAAGTTTGCAATTCTTATGTTAGTAATTGTAAGTCAGTTTCCTCACTATACACCAACTAGGGTAATTTCATTTTGAACAACTGGAAACACATTGTCTTGCCACTCCAAGGGGTGCTACGACCAAATTATCTAAAAGTGGATATAAGTAAAGTGAAGTGGATACCACCAAGTCCATCTTTCTATAAGCTAAACTTTGATGGAGCCCAGGAGGAAACCCTAGCGCATTTGGTGCTGGGTGTTGTTTCTAAGATTCAAAGGGTTCTTTGTTAGCAGTCAAAGAAATACATTTAACTACTTGCACAAATAACATGGAAAAGGTTCAAGCTCTGTTAGCAAGTGTCTCCTTGGAAAAAGATCTCAAAATCAATAAACTGCATGTTGAAGGTGATTCTCTTCTCATAATCAATGCATGCAAATCGAAGAGCATTTGTAATTCGAAAATAAGGTATATTCTTCATAAAATATGGGATTTGTTAGCAAATTTTGAAGACATCTTCCTTTCCCACACATATAGAGAAGGTAACAAAATAGCAGATGGTCTAGCTAACCTAGCTTGTGATCAACAAGAGCTAATATTTATTAAAAATAATGACCTATCTAGCTTCTCCCATATTCAAAGCATATTTTTGGTAGAACACTCTCTTGAAGCTTAGAAATTTCTTGACTTGAGTCCAAAGTGGTAATGAATAATTTCTCTCACCTCACAATGTGCTCATCGAAGTAAAAATTAGAATTTCATTCATAACAAAAGGTGGTGTTTTTGCTAAGTGAGCAATCCGGATGTAAGGGGTATTGTATAGGCATTCATCATCCTCCACGTTGGCAGAGGAATTACCTTTCTTAGTAGCATTTTTTCGCGTGTTTAATTCATGGGGTGAAGGAATGGGAAAAAGTACCAGATGAAATATTAATGATGGCTGGTGGTAGGCTCTACATTTTGTAATGTTTGAGATGTCTTGTCATCTTTGTCATATCAAGTTGTCATCCACTTTGGTTGCTAAGTGTATTATGTAATGATGATTTACATTTATAACTCCCAGGTTGTGCCTAATTACTCACCTGGAGAATGGGATATTGCCACAAATATCTCAACATGGACACTTGTTAAATAATTTTTGTTTATATTAACATCTTTTTAGTTTTGCAGGTACCTTATATCTTTCGCATTGTATGGCACATTAATTAGCTTTATCCAGGAGCTTGATTTGCATGATCCAACATGCTTTGTTGGTGTTTATCAAATTTACTCCTTTTGATAGTCATGATTACCTTATACTTGCTCTCCCCGGTTTTAAAAGGTGGTGAACACGGTATTGTTTCATCCAAATGCATTGAAGGTAATTGGAGAGAAAAAATTTGCAAGCTTGGTGTAGTCGTTTCTGCCAAAATGATGTCTCGACCATGGAACTTCAAAGTTTTCTACCCAGTGAAGTTGTGGGAATGTCCTTTTGAGGATAATCTAACCCATGATAATTTGGCGATGGTTTTTCAAATTGAATGTCCAAGGGTTGAGGAATTGATACATTTTTTTCTTGGCTTTGAATTAACAAGCCCTAGAGCTTGATGCCTAATATTCCCCACACAAGTTATTTCTTTGTTTCTATCAAACATTTTGGATCTCCTACAATCTTTAGTAGATTTGGAATTAATTGTTACCAATTTTTTCAACCCTCAAATGCTCGATGTTGGTGAATTACTCCAAGTTGTTCAATAGTATAATTTCTTTGTTGGTGATGGGTATCTAGGTGATCTATTTCCTAGAGAATTTATCAAAAATAGATTGGGTTTTGATGACATTTTTGAAGCAATAAGGTTAGCCCTGTAGTTCAGAAATGATAGTATCCTCCTCAAAGCACTAAGAAGGAATTCCAGACGACTATGTGTCACAATGAACTTTGATGTATCAAGGAGAAATATTATGCAATATTTTTTCTTTGTGAACACAATCCTCACCCACCTCAGAATTTAGTCTCTGATGGTTTATAGGAAGGTCATCCAATGTTTGCACCAAGAATTAAAGAGATAAAACCACTGCCAGTTGGAAATGCTGCTCAAGTGGGAAATGTTGCCGAGTCTTCAGTTGGAGAACAATATGTAGTCATGGCTAGGGCTCAAATTCTTCCATCAAAAAGCAAGGGAAAGGAGCTTCATCTGGGTTTTGATTTATTTGCTCAGGAGAGGTTTTTGTAGGAGACCATTGAAGGTCAAGATGAGAACTCAGTTCAGGGAGATGACTGTATGGAAGAATAACTATTTGGCTATTGCAAGTTACCAATTTTTTGCTCATAGTGAATATTTTGTGCTATTTTTCTTTAGCTAGTTTAGAAATCCAGTTATAAAAGAATCATGGAGATGGTAGTAGATATATACAAAGACAATTATGAATTATGATTAGGAGAATGCCATGTAATACAGATAGGTAGCTTGATTATTGGCAGTTGGTAGTAAATAGTTTATGATGCTATGATATTTGTAGAACTCATCTAGTAATTTGGCCTTTTTTGTTGATACAAATGTACCTCTCTTTTATAATATATAATATATATAGGCCTCCATGCCTTTTATCTAAAAAATAATAATAATTTAAATATTATATTATTAAATATTTTTAATATATATTATATTAGATTATATATTAAATTAAATTAACATCTAATATATTAAATTAATATTGTTAATTATATCTTTTAACTAATCGAAAACAAAACAAACATATTTTGTCTAAATTTTCTTTTTAATGTTAAAAGAGAAAAAGGTTTATTTTTAATAATTAAAAAATACAAAATATGGCTGATATCAATTGCTATTAGATAAAAAATTCAACATCTCAATTTTGAGGAAATAATTTATCATTTCATTACAAAGTACAAGAAAAGTTAAAATGGTTCAACATTTTTTATTTATAAAATATATTAAAAATTTATACTATTTCAATAATGAATAAATTTAATGGTATGAAAGATAAATTTATATTATGATTATTTTAATTAGATAGTGATAAAGTATCTTTCTATTTTTTATTTTCTTTGATACGCAAGATTAGTATTTATTATTAATAATATTGAATTTACAAGCATCTGCCATACAGGAAAAGTAGTTTTAACAAAAAACCATATTGCCATCCGACCAACATATTCACCTTCTGTATACCAACATCCAAAATAAACTAACTAACCATAACCATAGATAACCCATCAAGAAAATGAACTACAAAAAAATCCATTTTAATGGCTATAATGCTACCAAGCTTCCAACAATACTGTTAAAAAACCAACACCAACCCCTACAGACCAAAAAACCTCTACCCAAAGCCCAACTTACAGAAACTTGTTTAATTTTGCAAAATCCTTGAATTCTGATTTCCACTCCACTCTGCCAACTACCATCAACCCAAACAATTTCTTAAGAAATTCAACAGCTACTAACACTATCATCTGATGGATCATAAAACTCGGCCCTTGAAAATCCAAGAGGAATGGAAAGATCTTTATAGTCTCCTCTGTGCAAAAGTCGTTCCAAATCACAAGGCCTTGGGCAGCCCCTGCATTCAATCACCGCACTAAGAACCTCATCCACTCCTTCCACCAAATCCTCCCTAAACATTCTGACTAACAACCCTTTCGCTTCAGCCTTTAGAACTTTAATGTCCAAGAGAGATGCCAAGAAACGAGAGGAAGGGTATGTGTAGGATCATGATGGGCCAAAAAGTGGTGATATGATGGATATGTGTAGGGTATGTGGTTGACTTTTTTTTACCCAAAATTGATGAAACGAAAAGGGTTTTTAAAGGAGATTCTCAACTTTCCACCAATATAAATTATGCTTTACTTTGAATTTAATAAATAATTATTATTCATTTTCTATTTGAATTACACTAAAGTCCTGGATTATATTAATTGAAAATATCTATAGCTTTGAAAATGGTACTACATTTTTTTTGAATCCAAACATGCATCATATTCTTGCTTTGCATACTATAGATTAAAAATAAAAAATCATGAATTTCACCAAGTTATGGTTAGACACGACCTTTATATTTCTAAAGTTGTAATAAAAATTTGTACTAATTATTTACTTTGGGAAAAAAAAATTACAAAAAAATATATCACATCAAGACATGAGTATCATTTATATCTAAAATTCATAAAAAATTTATCATTTTATTGTATAGGTATTAGACAGACACCTACTTCCTTATTTTTCCCGAATTTAAGTATCACCGCATTGAAATTTCAAATTTTCACCAAATAATTTTTTTTCTTTAAATAAACCTAGTAGTTTACAAACTAGATTCAATTTGCTACAAATTCTATTCTTACATATTTTTGAAATAATATAGATAACTTATTCAAATTTTTACGTCAAATTTCCTAACTCTAATTTTTTTGAATTTTTTACCACTTAAGGGCATGTTTTTTCCATGATGATCCTACACATACCCCAAAACATGCAAATTATCCCTCCTGTACTCCTTGCACTCCAAATGGCTAGAACCTAGAACCATCTTCATAGCCGCCGCCACCAACAGATCATTATTGAGTAATATTTGCTTTAATCTTTGATCAGTGACCTCCTTGAATGAGGCTTGCCTCACCAATGACCTCAATGAAATCGGAGTCTCAACCCAAAAATGGGCAAGGCCCGTCATCGAGACCTCGATTATAAATTTTGAATCCTTCACCATTAGCAATCCTACATTGATTGCACCCAGATGGAAAGAGAGACGGTAGCCCGCATTCACCACACACACCTGCAATGAAAAGCGTTCACCAAAAAATGATACTAGACTTCAATAAATAAAAATGCAGAACACAAGACCAGCGTCATCCTCCGCAAATGGTACACCATCTAGCATGCAAGATTTCCTTGCAAAAGGAGGAAATCCCTTCACCATTATATGCACTCATCACCATGCGTTGGAGAGGGAACCATGGCTCTGTCCTTAGCTATGAGTTGTATACCTTATGAAAAGACAGGCCACATCAATCCTTTCCATCATGGTTGCTAGCGTAGCTCTCCAAATCCCAACTACTTTCCACTGTGGCATCAAATGCCACCTCCCTCCACCAGCTTGGAGGGGCACCCGCCCTTCCACCCGCACTAAAGTGTCTTTCTATTTTAAAATTTGATACAAAGTTGTAATTTTTTTAATAATATATAAATAAAAAATAAATCTAATGATATATTAGTTTGATTATCATTAGATAATCAATTTAAAATAATGGACTGGATAGATAATAAATAAATTAGTATAGATATTTTAGATATTAAATATATTTCAATTTGGAAGAATCTATATAATTTATGTCACACAATTTAGATATTTCAATATAGATATATATATCATATCTTTCAAATAAATGTATTTTAAGAAATATATGTTAATCATGAACACTAATACTACTACTATAGATATCTTAAATAATCTATTTAGAAAATATTTAGATATATTAATCTCCACTTAAGAGTTATTTTATTTTATGACATAATTATTTTATTTATTACATGCATACATAGACAAATTTTAATTTTATCTAAGAATTATTTTCATCTATCTAAACTACTAAATAAATAAATATTTTCATCAATACATAAATATGTAAGTTGATAGATAAAGAAAAGACAAACACTATTTACATTTACTCAAGAATTAAAGTTTTATTTATTTTTTAACAATTTTTTAACATATTATATAGTAATAAAATAAATAATACAACATATGCAAACAATTATAAAAAATTAATTTCATCTTTTTTTTGCTAGACAATTTTTTCACTTAATACAACATCTTAATTATTAAATGGTGTCCTTATTATGTTTATTATTAAATATTAGTTATTTAATGTGTAAATAACTATAGGTGTTTTATACACAATTGTGAAGTGAGAGCCAATTTTGTTATAATACACTTCTCAAAATATTAGTCAATAAACTAAACACTTGTTGACAAATAAAAAAGTGTGTGTAACTATATCTATTGTATATGATAGTTGACCTATATTATATATGAGTAGAACTTTAAAAAAATGCATGTTTATTATCTTTTTATTTTAAACTTTTTAATTTTTTTTATTATAAAGTAGCCTAAGTGTGTGAACAAAAGCTATTAAGGAGTCACATACACAATTAATAAAAACTAAAACACACCAAAAATATAAAAATAATAAAAACTAAAATGCAACTAACATATATATTTTGTTTTGTTTCAAAAAAAAGAGTTTCCATTCAATACATTCCTTCCACATAAAATATCTTTCATATTCAATGTTTGTAAAAATATTCTTAGTTAGTAGTTTATTTGAACTCGGACTGATTATTTCCTTGAGATCATCAAGTAGTCTTCAACCAAATAGGACTTTTCATGTTGGTGGCAACAATTTCATTAATAACTTTTCTTCAATACCTTATCCTCATATTTTCTTCATGCCAGACAACCTTTTGTTCCTTATAACATATCCCCTCAAGGTCCAATATTTTGGGACCTTCCCATAAGACTTGTAAACATGAATCTTATCAATCATTTCTTTCCACTTTAACCAAAGAAAGGATCAAAATATACTTCAATTTGGCCAATGGGTTGAGTAGAAAGGTCAACAAGATATCTTAAATAGTTGGTTAAAGCATTAACCTATTGTTTTAATTGGTCTTTTCTCTAGTTTTCTTTTTCTATCATTTCTACAAGCCTAGCAGTTGACACCTAAAAATTGTTGATATCTCAATCTCTTATAGAGGGTCTTAGATTAATCCTAGTGGTACTGAAATCACTTGTGATCATTTCACTAGCCTCATTTTGAGGGGAGAGATGAGCAACCTCAACATACATATTTCCCTAGGAGGGATCATTCAACGAACGAGATGTGGTTTTAGGTTTTTGACATGTGGCATTCTTTGGATTAATTGAGACACAATATCCTTATTGGGTAGACTCAAGTCAATCACCTTTTTTTTCTTGGTTAAATATTGTTCTAACCATGATACAGATGAAGGTGTGGGGACATTACTAGTTCTTGGAAAATAAAATTGAAGTGACCTTTTGAGAGGAGATGTATTAGATACCTCACAAGCATTTTCCAAATTCCTACTTCCTAACGGATCCTCATCATCATCACCACTACCTCCAAAGGTAGTCTACTATGTTGTGGATGCCATTTT
>VDFB02257741.1:0-48755 GCA_007258455.2 Sequoia sempervirens | reverse complement strand
TTTTAGATGAATGGGTTGATATCTTGTATCCATCTTGCCTCTCCAACCAAGCCAACTTTGTTACACTCTTCCAAAGAGATAGGTTCCTCTCCTTTTCTCATTCTATCTACTATCTTCACTCAAGTTCTCCAAGAGGAGAATTGGGTAACACCCCACTTCCTCTTCCTCACCAAATATATAGAAATTTAACTCTTGGATAGGAAGGTGTGGAGTGTACCCTCCCCATCAATGAAGGCCCTTCCCCCATTAATGAGAACATGCATTTGAACAATTACTCC
The DNA here is from genome assembly GCA_007258455.2 of Sequoia sempervirens. NCBI lineage: Eukaryota > Viridiplantae > Streptophyta > Pinopsida > Cupressales > Cupressaceae > Sequoia > Sequoia sempervirens. The sequence goes on along the minus strand of VDFB02257741.1, from coordinate 48,477 downwards.
ATCTTTCCACCCCATCCTCTTCTCAAAATTCGTCATTCTCCATTATGAGAACATTTCAAGGGTCAAATCATGTTATAGAGGTGCTATTGTATGCCCACTTGACCCCTACCACTATAGTATAGACCCCAGGGGGTTTCTTTTTGCACCCTACCCCAAAAATTTGACCAACGACTCTCATTAACTGCCCGCTCAAGGTTCCATCCGAGTTTCAAATATAGCTAGGGGTTTCGAAGACCTAATCCACACTTACACCTCACATGAATCCCAACTAAATGTCCTCATAACCTTAGTCATCCAATACATTAGCTCCACTTGTTTCTAGGCCCCGAATGGGGTTAAATTTATATCCTTATGAAGTAGTCTTTTGATTCACTCTTGATGGTTCTCCCTTCTCATGCTAACATTGTTGCCTTCCTGCACATTACTAATGCGATCGTAAGTATCAATTGTGTATCCCATTAATCTATTAGCTTAACATACTAATCTTTAACTATATAATAATCCATTTAGAATCTCAATTTTCATTTCACTATATATGGGTGCAATCCATCTTCATGGTAGAAAAAAATATCAAAATAATATAGAAGAATATTTTCCAAGGGATCACCTTATTTATTATCCACAATATACTTAATCATCAATTCAAGAAAACATAGAACAAATTATGGTTGTATTAAGTACATATGAGGCAAGGTCTTACACCATGATTGTTAAGAACCCAAAACAATAAATAAATTGTAAGCATTTATTTTATAAACAATGAGAACTAAATTTTATATAACATTATCAATTATTTTTCATCATAGTTCCCAAACTAAATGCCATATCTCTCCTTATTTAATTTTAAAATATTCCCTTATGACAATGATTCAAATCCAAAATCAAACTTAAATCCAAAACTAATTATATAATTATAACCTAAATTTATGTAGAAGGTACCTTATATCCTTACCAAACCATGAAATTAGTAAACACAACTAAATAATAAACTTTTTTCCATTTTGAATTTTACAATGCTACAATCTTCCTTTAATCAAATTCTTCAAATGGCAAGGATTTTGACTCACCAAAGACAGAGAAGACAAATAAATAAATTTTGCAATGTTTCATTCTTTCTATTGGACGTTGAAGATATTTCTTATAGTTTTTAGCATAAACATCAACCCATATATTGTTGAAATCCTCAAGACACCTTGACCACTCTATGTGCTTTTGCTTTAGACAAGTCAATATAACAGACAAATCTTTAGCTGGTCTCTCTCTCAACAAATCAATCATATCTACCCCATGATCACCATAAATGTGTTCTATGGACCTCAACTTCATAGCTCTGTCATGCACAAAATTTGATTAGATTAAGAAGACAAGAATGAAAACCATTTTATTAAGTTGGGTAGAAAATCTTGTGGAGAAAGTCGTGTGATAGATTTTCTTTCAATGATTGATAGATTGCAGGAGTGTGATCCATGAAATTCTACTCAGTAATATGAACTATCAAAACCTTATATTCTTAAGTGTTAAGTTCTTAATTTATCGTAGTGCTTAAGTTACAACACTAGTGTGGATAAATAACAACTTGTTAAGTGCTTTTCAATTGGAAACTCCCCATCTTGCTTGACAGAGCCCTTTTGTAATTTTCTCAACAATTTTTCCATGGATTGGATTGTAGTAGCAGTAGTATTAAGCGACATATCCAATTCAATTCTACATTTTAAAGTAATTCAAGATTCAGTATGATCTTAATAATAATAAAAAATAGTATATGTCAAAGCTTTTCCTTTAATAAGAAGTTACATATTTTCAAATTCAACTACCATATTAACAAACTAGCCTGACACGCTTTGTGGATTCTTAGATTTGGCGGGACCAATTCTAGTAAAGATTTTGTCTCTGTCTGCCCCACTGTGCTTGCCAAGATGGCAGGAGATAGGAAAATAATTGAGCCGGACAACTTTGAGATGCACACAAGAAATTCTAAGGCTTGGAATAAAGTTAAAAGTGGGGGTTTACTTCCTTTCCTGGAGAAACCCATGGTTCCAATCAGGAGGCTATGGATCTTTTTGAGAAAAATTGGAATAATGGGGATCTTTCCCTTTTTGGTTGGAAAGTTGAGCTCAACAAAAACCTTATAGCTGAAGTGACAGGAATGTCTACTGATGGGAAAAAAAAATTAGGGACAGGGTTTTCTCAGATGAAGCCGTCATCAGATTTCCAAAAAAAGAGAAGGAAAAACTGAAATTGGTGAAAATTGCTAACAGCTACTTCGAAGCCGACACCATAAAAGCTCTATGGAGAAAGGTTCTTCGTGTAATCATGGAGTACATAACTGTGGATGGTCGCTTCACCAGGGTCTACGGTTATCACTTTGCCCTGCTCAACCATTTCTGCTACAAGGTCATGGTTTCTTTCCCTTACTATCTTCTCTATTCTTTGATAAAAAGTTTGGATGACCACAAGAAAAACCCTAGAAGATTCCCTATTTTGCATACTGGCCTGATTAGATTAATTGTTGAACATTGCCAAAAAATGCCCGTCCCTGCTAATTTGGAAGCCTCCCCTGATTCTAAGGATGATGATACTGAACCCAGCTGCTCTGGGTTTTTTCCCAATTTAAGTCCGGCTAGAACGTGCCTTAGCTCGTTCATTGTCCAAACTAGTAAGAATAACCCTAACCCCCTTACTGTGAAAGCTCGTGTTGTGCCTAAGCTGGGAAGCCCTTTCCTTAAAACCAAAAGTATTGATAAGAATCCTCCGACTAAAAACCTTGTCTTGTACTCAGAAGATTCTCCTAAATCTGAGGAGTCTGGTGCTAACAATTCTGAGCCCTCTGCTATCCCGTCGCTGGATAGAAATGCTAAAACTAGCTCCCCTGTTACTCTCGACCCTGCTAATACTTGTGTCAACACTAATAGAGATCCCACTGTGGATGTTTTGGATTTAGCTAGAAATAATGTTGATAACTATTTCAAACTTGCGGAATGGACTTTTCATGAAATTAACGAGCTAAAGATAAAAAATTGGGCCCTTCAAAGTAAATTGGAAGATTTGGGAGCTAAGGTTGCGGCGATTGATAAGAAAGAGGTGGAACGAAGAGAATACGGTGTCAGCAAAGATACCTAGTACCAAGTTGGCAAGGCCATAGCTGTTGAATTTGAGTTGGAGAAAATGAAAAATACTGTCAAAATTATAATCGTATGGCCAGACACAACGCCGTGACTGAAAAATTGGACAAAGCTCAACAGGGATCTTTGGTGGTTGATCTAGAGGAAATCAACGAAAGAAACCAGGAGGAGGATGCTGGAATTTCTAAGAGAACCAAGGCCAATTTGAAGAGGAAGGATCCTCCCACTCCGCAAATGATTCAAATCTTTAAGAAGGGCGTTCAAGATATGCAGAACCTGGAGGCAGAGATAGTTTATCCTAAAGACTCTGGGTTGATTGCGGTTGGTCTTTTGTTGGATTTTCTACTGGCCTTTTTTGTCTGGCCTTCTTGGTCTTTTGCAGGTGGCTGCTGCTTATTCTAGTTTTTTCCTTTTGTGCAGGGCCAGTTTTGTCTATTGGAATTTTTTGTCCTTTCTTTTCTATTGTAAACTTTGTGGTTTCGGGTCCATGTAAAACCCATTTTACCCTTTATCAAAAACAAACTAGCATATGGAAAATAGTTGTATTTTTATGTTGAAGATGTCTTATCAAATCCTCTATTGAATGAAAGGAAGTTTGAAGCCAAATCAACAAAATCACTCTCTAAGGACATAATTTGAAAAGGGGATGGAGAAATTCAAGCCTTTGTATTTAGTACAATGGACTTAGAAAGTGGGTCAAATCTTAGGATACTTAGTGAAACATATAGAAGTTTCTTTGGTCCTAGTAAATTTGAGAGTGCCCTCCACCAGATCATATTAATTGATAGAAATATTAAGTTTAAACATATAAAAAAATTATTCTGTTGGAATAAATTTTAGTCTCAGTTTGATATTTAGATGACTTAATCACAATTTAATTCATAGAAGTTTCTTTTTAGAAAGTTATATAATCATATAATCTTCCTTAATTGAATATATAATATAGACAGTTCTATTTTTTATTTGTTTTATTAGTTTTTTAACTCTTTATGAGAATTTTTAGAAAGATGAAAGAATCTTAAAGAGTTGATCTTTGTAGGATAAGAGTAGAGAATATATAGATTTTGTTGTAGAGAAGGATAAAGAGTTGATTTTGATAAAATATATATATATATATATATTTTTGAGATCAGTGGGGAAATCTGTGAAGGTATCATTCAATATAGATTGTTGTCTAATAATTTGAAATTTTCAGAATTTGAGAGTTTAGGAATATAAGATTTGAGGACATCGGAATTCAACAAACTAAGAACTCGTAAATTATACTTTTACAAAAAGTACAAGACAACTTGGTGGAGAAAATAGTTGAGTGTTAATCTCAACATTAGACAGATGATTATTAATTTCAATTTAATTATTATATGACTTGATTAAAGCAAAATTTATAAGAATTTGTTCTTCCTCTAAAAAAAGACTATAAAATTGTATAGTTCTTCTTCAATTAAATATATAATATAAATAATTATATTTATATATTTCTCTTATACAATCTCTCTTTTTTTCCAACAATTTCATGATACTTCATTTGATAAATAAATCATTCTCTAAAAGAAAATACGTCTAAAAGATTGATTTGATCAACTTTACAGTCTTACAACTTCTATATATACAATCTAAGACATATTTTTCTCTAACAAACCTTTCTTTCTTGAATCTTAACAACATATATTTTTCTCTAACAAACCTTTGTTTCTTGAATCTTAATAAATCTTATGTGTCAATTTCAGCTAAAATTAATTCATAAAAGAAAAAATACTAATAATTTTACAAAGTTTCAATTATAATAGCAGCTCAACAAGAAAATAATGGAGAGTTTTGTTGAATAGTGATGCATGCATAAACTCACAATGTCTTTCATGCAAAGACCACATGCAACTTAGCTTTTCCTTTCATACGTAGATTGGTAGTTTTAGACAATCAGTTTAGTCTTAGTTTGCTTTTGTTTAGTTTCAGTTGATAACCTAAATTCCACCACTTTGTTGTCAGCGTAAGGAATAATGAATGTAAACTACATGCTTTTCTTTTTAGATCAATGTTCAGGAAAGTTCATACATATCTTCTTCACAATCGAAAAGAAATTTTTCATGTTTCTTGGAGCAAACCTTATTACCTAATGCAACCAATATCAAGTGACCAATAATACACTATTTGTAGGATCAAATTAGAAAGCTAAAAATAGATTGTAGATTGTATAAGATTAAAATTTTGTTAATATTATATATTAAAATTTTAAATTGGTATTTGGTCATTTTTTATTAAATTTGTTGTCGTCTTCATTATTATAATAGCCATCATTTTCTTGAATCTTTGCAACATGCTCTTTAAGTAATAAGATATTATTCCCTTCAATGCATTCTTCCCTCTGTCTTCCATCAAGATCTCCATTTTCTTCCTCTACTCTCTCTTTGAGTGCCATTTTTCTTTGGTCAATCTATAGATTAAATGTCCTAATTACATGATTTTTGTAGTTCTTTCATTCAGATCGTCCTTTGCATCAATGGATTTTCTTCTTTCTTGAGAATTGAAAATATTTTCTCAAATTTTGCTATCCCTCATAATACGTTCAAATTCCATCAACAAGTCAAAGTGGTCTTCAAATAGCTTAGTGATCTTCAATTCAAGAGACCATCTTAAGCAAACATGTAAAAGAGTAATGTACTGCCCATTCTTGGGCCATAAAATGTAGCAAGCATGCATTCCCACTTTCACGATTACAAGCTGTAAATCTTGGTAAGGAAGACCTACATACATAATTCCCTTAATCTGAAGAACATAGATCGTTTTACAGTTCAATTATATTCAAAGTAAAATAACCCCCAGTGCAATCAAAAGCTGCTCCATAACCTCCCCAAAAATACACCAAGAAAGAAAAAAGCAAAGAGCATCCATAAGTAGAAAATTATATAAATACTTTTAGAAAACTTCATGGATTGAATTTTTCCCATCCCTGTACATGATAATAGTATGGTAGAAGTCTATTGGTGAATTCATTTATCATTATGAGATCGTCTTTGAACATGATAGTAAAAAAAGATTGAGTGAGCGATGTAAGCATTTAAATGGGCAATTGATAAGCTATTAAAGATAAAAAAAAATTATATACTTTGTAATGTTAGTTTGAATACTTTTGAATTTGATTGTGTAATTTTTTTCTTCATTAATGTTTCGGATCATATTTTATGGTCCATCATCAAGATGAACAAGTAAGACAATTGATGATGAAAGAATTCTATTTTTGTTTGTTCATCATTATGAAATAGATTCTGAACATGACAATTAAAAAAGATTGAATGAGTGATTGCAAACATTTAAATGAATAATCGACAATATTAAAGATAAATTTCTTACAATTTATAGTGATAGTTTGAATATTTTTGAATTAGATTATACAAATCATTTTCTTATTAAAGTTTCATATCACATTCTGTGAGCTCTTCTCTTGTTTGTTCATATTGATGATAGATCATAGAATGTGATCCAAAAAGTTAATGATATCATTCTTCTTTTCTCTTTCTTGTTCATCCTAATGATAAATCATAGAATATGATTCAAAATGTTAATTATATGATATTCATCATCAAATATTTTCTTGCTATTTTGTAAGTTACCTAAACTTTCTAGGAAAATTCTAGAAATTTCATGTCTTCTATGAAATCAATTTGTCATAAGAGAGGAATGATGAAGCATACGGAAAATAAAAGGAATGAATCAAACAAAAGCTTAATTCAAAAAAAATATTAATATCCCATACCCATTACTCACAAAATGAGAATATGAATCTATGAAAACAAATAATGCAATCAAATAAGAGATCATATGTTGAAACAACAAAAGCATTATATTACCATCATGTGTTGAAGTGTATTCACAATGATATTGGATTGCATTGTATCAATGTGAAGCCTCCATTTTGATGTTTTGCAAAAGCTTCAATGTGTGTTAATGGTGATCGAATATGTGTGTAAAAGCTCTCAAGAAATTGAATGTCAATTCAGCATTACTCCGTTCCACAAAAGGTGTCCATTCTTTGATCATTTTTTACGATGAAGAGGATTGTTATATATATTTCATGTTTTCAAATGAACGCTCAAGATTAAACAATTCTGAATCAAGATCAATGGTTGAAATTTATAGAGAGGAATCAAATTGGTCAGTCAACTCCAATGATTGATCAGAGGACTGGGATAGATTAGGAGTGAACCAATTTAGATTGATCAGTCCACTAGATAAATTGAATAGTCAATCTCAGTTGATTGAGAGAGGATGTGAGTCAAGAGAATAAGATGAATAGTTAACTAAATAGATTGAATAGTCAACTATTAGAGAGTTCAAGGAGATTACGGATGAGAGATAATTGACTAGTTAACTAAATAGATTGTTTAGTCAACCGAAAGAAGAATTATTCCATGTGGGGAAATTAATTAATTAATAAAGGAATGTGAAGGTGAGTTGACTTTAAAGGGATGATGTTGAATGAATTAAATAATTTAATCTAATTATTTAATTTGGAAAGGGGAAAGTTGATTAATTAAACAATTTTTAATAACCATTTATTTAAATTAGAAGAATAGGGTAAGTTAGTAGCATAATTAAATAATTTATATTTTTTTAATTAATCAAGAGGAATAATGATAGATAAATGATAAGATAGGTGAATTAATTAAATAATGTTAAATCACTTAATTAATAGATAAATATAAAATTTGATAATAATTAAATAATAATGTATTATTTAATCATTTAGGAAAGGGTGAAAGTTAGTTAAATAGTGTTGTTTGCATATCAGGATAATTAAGGGTATCTCCATTTTCCCCTGTGTTGTAGAAAAATGGCCCCTTGTCATTTTCATGGCCTTTTAGGTCTTTCTTCAAGATGATTGGTCCATTTTGCTTTGATTTATTGATGTAATGTGGCTTGAACATGCACATTAGGTCCTTAAAATTCAAATTAAGGCATCTTGTGAAGGTGTTGTCAAGTGTTGTAAAATATTTCTACACTTTTCTAGACTCTATTCATTACAATTCACTTAAAAATCACCTTTTCATCACTTATCAAGTCCTATTCTAAAGTGTTGTAAAGTCTTGTATCAAGATTTCACACTTTTCTAGCCATAATTTCACTATTTACACCTTTCTTATATTTTATTTGACCCCTTTATGCACTCATAAGGCTTAATTAAGTGTATTCTTGAATGTAAACCCGACAAAAAAATTAAATGCAAGATAATTCCTGACACCCACTTTCAGGTCCAAGGTGTGACCCATTCGCCATGGGTGGCGAATGAGTCCCTCTTGGCTTCAAATTCAAAATATTTCAAATTTTCTTTTGGGTTTTTATTCAAAATTACTTGATGTCGGCCTGTGATGAGGTATCATTAGGTTACTAAGGCACAAGTGTGTATAAATATGCATTTTTCTCTTCATTTTACATCTCCTAACACATTCAAGCAATCTTCCCATTCATTCAAGCATTCATCAAGCATTCAAGCATTTTGCATCATCTAATCAAGTATTTTGGAGTAGCCATTGATATATCTTCAGATTTGGAGCATCAAAGGTGTGGTAAATTTATGAAATTTGCATGTTATCTATTTATGATACTCTTTTCACTTCACTTCATTTTTTAGGGTTTGAATACCAAAGTGGGGTTTGACCAAGGCAAACCCCTATTCTCTAACCCTCAACTATTTTTCCCCTCTTGCATGTGTATTTGCAGACTTGTGTATGTATATTTGACAAGAAATTAGGTGTTGAAAGGTGGTAAACAAGTCAAAAAAGTGCTTCAAGTCAAATCAACCTCATTTCAAGCTTGGAGAAGACATTATGTCCATTTTCTGCATAATTAACTTCGTCAGCCCAACAAGCAGACAACCTCAAATCTAGTGTTGTAAAATTGTCCCCTAATTTCTTAAAATTTTGGGAGAGGACTAATTCACCATCAGTGGTGAATGAATCCCACCTTAAGGCTGGAAATCTATATTTTTTTAGATTTTGGATCCCAACACTCAGAAACCAATTTCTAGCAGTTTTCATTAGAAGCAGGACTAATTCGCCATCAGTGGCGAATGAGTCCCACTGGTGATTTTTCAGTAATCTCAGACAACATTCAAAAGATTCCAAATTCTCCATTCCCTGCCCAGGTGCACTCTAAATCATCCTTCTTCCTTCTTTTTTTGCATTTGTTCATTCATAGTTCATGTTTTCATATCACATTATATTTTCCAACATTGCATAATTCTTAGGTTTTGCATTCAAATTCAGTCAACTAGGTCATCTAATTGCACTTATTTCATTCCATTTAGTTTAAATTACATCATACATTGCATAATTTTAGTGAACCTAGCATAGATATTTTGTGTGGGGTTTATCTCTCTCCTTTAAGGTGAAACATCCTAAGAGCACAAGAGTAGCCTATAAGCCCTACCCAAAAATCTATGGTTCATTTTGGTGAACCTACATATTGAGCAGTTTACATTTATGATTTCAATTGCATCTTTCATCTTAAACTTCATTTGCATCAACATTCAATTAGGTTTTTTTTTTCTTCATAGGGTTTATACACTTACATTGGTGAAAGACTCATTTAGATTTCTTCTTTGCATTGCATATCATTGAAAATACTAAAAATTTGCATATGCATCCTTAATTGGCATATGAAAAACATTAGAATCCCTTTAATTTTTTTGAAAAACACAAAAAAAAATCATTTTTGGACTCATTCGCCACCCTGGGTGAATCAGTCCACCTACACATTTTGCACAACATTTTCGGGCATTTTTTTGGCATTTTCCTACATTTATGTCATATGTTGTTAGTTCTATGTTTCAGTTTGCAGAAATTTTTTTATTTGTATTTAGCACTCCTAGATTACTTGTATGAGTGTTTGGTGCCCCAATGATAATACTTTAGTGAGATGAAGTTCTAGACTCATGGCTTCCCACGATAGCACTTTTGTTGTGGACCTTGGGATCTCAAGAGCTCCTACTCCTAGTATGGACAATGGTGCATTAGGCATGGAAAATACCAATTCTATGCCCTCACCTTTCCATCCAATGAATGTTGACACACAAAAAAATTCGATCCTGCAAGAAAAAGTCATTAATATTCATGATGATTTTGCACACTTACAACAAGACTTTTCCTTTGAAAACATTTCCACCAATGCCATACCAGCCATTGAAAACCTTCACTGTTTGATTGAAAGTGATGATGGCCTACAAGTTATGAAAATAATTGTTGATATTTACAATAAACATGCTTCTTCTAATTCCCAAATAGTAAACATAAATGCAAGCCAAGTAGGACCTCACATTCCTCCCCCTTCAACCATAGCATCCATACCAACTTATACCACTCCTCAGGTTACAACAACTATGCAACAGGTTAGTCATGTGACTCCTTTCACAATTCCAAATAGTATTTCTATTTCTATTATGGCATCACAAGTCCCCTCTACCACCTTCACCCCTCTTAGTGTTCCTTTCACTTCCCCTAACATTACATACATTCCATCGCCATTTTCTCTTCCACCCCACACCACTTACCCTGACCCCATCATTACACAGCTCCTTAATATTGTTTCATCCATCCAACAACAAATTTCCACCATTAGCCAAGTTCAAAATGCTCCACCCACATATCATGTTCGTAGTAACCTCGTATCCTTAGAAATCTTATGCACCTCGATGCCACAAGGGATAGAAATTCCTACGATTGAGAAATACGGAGGTAAAGGAGACCATATTAACCATGTCAATGCTTATACAACTTTATATAGTGATTTTTTCCTTGATGATAAACTCTTAGCCAAAAAATTTCCTAGAACCCTGAAAGATACTGCATTAGAGTGGTTTTCAAACCTTCCTAATCATTCTATCTGATCATTTAATAAGCTTGTGGATGCCTTCATAAGTCACTTCCAAGTTCATATGACTCCTAAAAAGACAATGGTTGATCTAATGCACTGTAGACAAAATGTCAATGAGAAAGTAACTGACTTCATTTCACGTTATCAGTCATTGTATGCTCAAGTTGATGTCAAAATTCTTGATTCACATCTGTAGAAGATGTTTATCGAAAACTTGCACACAAACCTTCAGGATAAGTTAACTATGATGAAATTCCCTTCGTTCATGCACTTATGCACAACCCTATGTGACTATCACAACTCAGTTTCTATTAATGATTCAAAGTCCACTTCTAAGCAAGCCGAGAAGTTTAAGCAAAACAATCAAAACAATGCGCACAAAATTATAAAACCAAATAGAGGCTTTTTACAATGCAATCCGCCTCAATCACAAACCCAACCTATTCCAAATCAAGTGGTAGTTGTTAAAGCAGTGGTGTACACCTATGGGGATCCAAAGAGACAATTTACTCCCTTACCTGATACCCTCCATAATACAGTGAACCAATTACTCCAACAACAAATGATCACTTTGCCTGCTGTCAAACCACTTGATACCACCAAACCTTTACCAGCCACCTTTAAACCAAATGCTTATTTCCATTTTCATCACCAAAATGGCCATGACACTGAACAATGTAAGTGTCTCAAACACTTAGTTCAAGACCTCATTGATTCAGTTCGTTTGTCTATTGTGAGTGTTAATGATCAAGGCAATAAATTCATTGCACCCCCTAACCATAATTTACAACCATAATTTACAAATTTTCACCAACCCCATGCCTAAACACAATATTTCATTTGTCAAGGCTAGTGAACCTTCAAACATTGATGTAATTAATGTTGATACAAATAATGAACAACATGATATAACTCCAAATGTTACCCAAGTTAATCCTATGGATGAACTTGTCGGTGTGATAGATGTTATCCCTAATAAGGGCCCAACCAAAAAGACTCTTGATATCACTTTTTCTTCTAAAGATATACTTCAAAAGCTTCCTGATGGTCCTCTTTACATAGCCAGCAAAATCTATGATAAGCCCACCAATAGGATATTAATAGATCCCGCCTTTGGTGATAATGTGATCACAGAGGACTTTTTAGTATTACATGATTTGTATCAAGATGATTATAATAAACCAATTTCCTAGATTAAAACACATACTAGTTTTGTGTGCCCTACAATCGGATCGATCGTACTCCCCTTAAAAATAGGACCCAAAAATTTGGAGGTAACATTTTCAATTATTCCACAATCAAATCAATTTCATTTGCGGCTAGGCCACCCTTGGCTTTCACTCAATGAAAGTGGTCCCTTCAATTGTTCACAAATGTTTGAAGTTTCCACATGGCAATGAAATATTTACCATACACCATAGTAGCTTTAATCCATTATCATCTAAAGGTAATTTTTTCCTTAGAATCCTTTTGGCCTAAACCTATGGAGCCCTTCACCCCTCGTAAATATTTCTCTTTCATAGCCTATCAAAATTTCAAAGCCAAACAAATCACCAAGTTGTCTCTTCATAACATGTCCCCGTCCACTTCCACTCCTATCTTAGATGAAACCATGCTTCAACCTGAGTCCAACATTGAACAAACCATACAACCTCATGAACAACCACCCCTAGACATTTCCCCTCCATCGTTTAAACGACCAAGAGAAAGTGAAACCAATCCCATCATGCCTCCCCACATTAAACAAGTGCATAAAGCTAAAGAGAAAGTGATTGACCCATCCTCTTCAGTTTCTTTGATTGGTCCTCTCTTGGAGACATTAGACACAATGTTCCCTAAGTGATAAACCTCACATAAACTTAACAAGACTCCTTTGAACATCTTTTCCACTTTTACATCTTTGCATTTTACACTTTGTACTTTTTCCACCTTGCATAACACAACTTGCATGCATGTGGTACCTTGCTTTTTTTTCATGAGTTCTAAGCATACGAAGCTTTTCTTGTCTCATGAATCACGAACCAATATTTTCCTTTGTGGCATCTTGTTAAAGTTATCAAGAGGTATAACTTTTATATGGTTGAGCAGGAAGCCCATTTAGCGGCATGACTTTCCCCATAGCCACCTATGTTTTTGTGAGTGCATACCAACTAGCATATGTATCTTACCTTTTTGGTTCTTCTCACCCGACGAACTGCCATGAGTTTTATCACCCCAGAGTGAGTATGCATTCTCTTTTTCAAACAAACAACCTAGATCTAATCCACAACCAGTTGGACAAACAATCGAAGATTAATATGATTCCCCCTTCCCTTCTTTCATTTCAACACTTGTATCCCTTTGTTCTTATGTTTAGTTTTCTATGGGATCTTCATCTTGGGGGCTTGATCATCCCTCTTGATCATTGTCATTCCATCTTCCTAACATAAGTGCATTAGGATCCTTCTCGATTTGCATGGCTAATTTAGTGTGAGTTTGAAGCAAGTTCATCCTCTCACTAAAGTGGGGGCTAAATGTGCCATAGAAAAATGGCCCCTTGTCATTTTCATGGCCTTTTAGGTCCTTCTACATGGTGATTGGTCCATTTTTCTTTGATTTATTGATGTAATGTGGCTTGAACATGCACATTAGGTCCTTAAAATTCAAATTAAGGCATCTTGTGAAGGTGTTGTAAAGTGTTGTAAAATATTTCTACACTTTTCTAGACTCTATTCATTACAATTCACTTAAAAATCACATTTTCATCACTTATCAAGTCCTATTCTAAAGTGTTGTAAAGTCTTGTAACAAGATTTCATGCTTTTCTAGCCATAATTTCACTATTTACACCTTTCTTATGCTTTATTTGACCCCTTTATGCACTCATAAGGCTTAATTAAGTGTATTTTTGAATGTAAACCTGACAAACAACATTAAATGCAAAATATTCTCGTCACTCACTTTCAGGTCCAAGGTGTGACCCATTCGCCATGGATGGCGAATGAGTCCCTCTTGGCTCCAAATTCAAAATATTTCAAATTTTCTTTCGAGTTTTTATTCAAAGTTACTTGATGTCAGCCTATGATGAGGTATCATCGGGTTACTAAGGCACAAGTGTGTATAAATATGTGTTTTTCTCCTCATTTTACATCTCCTAACACATTCAAGCACTTTGCATCATCTAATCAAGCATTTTGGAGCATCCATTGATATATCTTTAGATTTTGAGCATCAAAGGTGTGGTAAGTTTATGAAATTTGCATGTTATCTATTTATCATACTCTTTTCATTTCACTTCATTGTTTAGAGTTTGAATACCAAAGTGGGGTTTGACCAAGGCAAACCCCTATTCTCTAACCCTCAACCATTTTCCCCCTCTTGCATGTGTATTTATAGACTTGTGTGTGCATATTTGACAAGAAATTAGGTGCTGAAAGGTGGTCAACAAGTCAACAAAGTGCTTCAAGTCAAATCAACCTCATTTCAAGCTGGGAGAAGAGATTTTGTTTTTCTATAGAATTAACTTCGGCAGCCCGACAAGCAGACAACCTTGGATCTGGTGTTGCAGAATTGTCCCCTAATTTCTCAAAATTTTGAGAGAGGAATAATTCACCATCAATGGAAAATGAGTCCCACCTTAAGGCTGGAAATCCAAATTTTGTCAGATTTCAGATTTGACACTCAAAAACCAATTTCCAACAATTTTCATCAGAAGTAGGATTGATTCGCCATCAGTGGCGAATGAGTCCCACTGGTGAATTTCAGTAATGTCATACAACATTCAAAAGATTTGAAATTCTCCATTCCTTGCCCAGGTGCACTTTGAATCATCCTTCTTCCTTTTTATTTTGCATTTGTTCATTCATAGTTCATGTTTGCATATCACATTATGTTTTCCAACATTGCATAATTCTTAGGTTTTGCATTCAAATTCAATTAAATAGGTCATATCATTGCACTTAGTTTGTTCCATTTAGTCTAGATTACATCATACAGTGCATAATTTGAGTGAACCTAGCGTAGATATTTTTTGTGGGGTTTATCTCTCTCCTTTTAGGTGAAACATCCTAAGAGTGTAAGAGTAGCCTATAATCCCTACCCAAAAATCTACGGTTCAACCCCTCTTTGATATAATGCAATTTTGAGTGTTGTATCAAAGAAAATTCAAAATTTCCTTCTTAGGAGTTTCCCCGGTATGCCTCGGTGATGAAAAGATAGCATGTTGGCCCCTGGAGAAATTTGGTGAGAATTTTGGATAATGAGCCAAGTTTTTTGACAAGTTGATGTAATGCATTTAAGTGCAAGGACTAACAGAAGAAATGTTGACTTAGAAGAAAATATTAGTAATATTTAGAAGATAGAATAAATTTGATGGTGTTAGTTGATGATGAGTTTTCTTTTGCTTCATGGAGACTTCGTAGTTTTTAGCAATCCTTATTGATGTAGCAATTAGATATGATGCACCAAGGTATTAATGACCAAGGTGACATTGTATCCATTGTGTGGAATTTAACTCTACAAACAAGGAGTATTCTTGCTCATACCAGACATATGAAAACCTATTAGAGTGTATGGGTGAGAATATTTTGAACCAGCTACACAAAGAGGTAAGAAGTACCTAACATACAACCTCTACATGAAATACCTCAAAACAACTCCATACACAAAAAAAGCAAGTATTCATCGTGTTAGTATCACAAAAAAATCCAACAAACAAAGCAAACAAAAATGATGCTCAATTTCCCCATTCCTTCCTCTCTAAATCCTTATGGACATCCTCGAGAGATCCTAGGAATGATTCAATAAGATAAATCAGAAAGATAAAATAGAAAAAAGATAAACATTGTTGTTGTGTCACTTGCCATATTTTTTTTGAGGTTTCAGGTTGTTATCCATTATTGATGGTGTCTATTGTAGGAATGATCTATTCATTAAAACATATCTCAGGATGTTGATGGTGAATTTTCAATAGATAGGTAGTTAACACTTTGGCATTGTTTTAGTCTATTTGTGATCAAATCTTTGTGATTGTTTGCTTTAAAGTTATAGCTTTTGATGTTGCTTTGTTTGTTTGTCTGTTTTTTCAAAGGGTGAGGATGATGATTTATTTATTATGGATGGTCTTTTATTACGGATAGCAAACCGTGAAAATAATATTTTTGATATTTTTCTATATGTTTTTGTGCTTTCTGATGTTATTTGATGTTGTTTTTGGTGTTTTCAAGATATTTAAATACTTTTGTTTAGATTTTTCAACCAATTTTAAAGACCAAAAGGGACACCCAAGGGGACTAACCTAGGGCCTCAAGGGTTCATCAATTATGATGGCCTTGCCTACGTTGTCCACACAAAGGCTTGTAGTTTACTTTTTTGATAAGAACATATTTTTGACTTTTTCTATTTTGCAAATGTTTTTGTGTATTTTGGAATTTTTGACTAAGTTTAAAAACCATTATGAACACCTAAGGTGAATGACTTAAGGCCTCGGGGGCTGATCAAAGGTAAGCCTTTCCTATGTTATACATGCAGAGACCATGTAGTTTGATTGGTGTTGACTTAAAGCATAACATGTTTTTGGGATTTTGATGTTTTCGAATTTGTTTTGATTTTGTTGGTTTTATGGATGTTTTTTTATTTTGATAATTTTTTGACCATGATGGGATTTACAAGGATCCAATCCGCTACCAATTTCGGGAAGTTTCCCCTAGTTTGAGACAAGATTACCTTCATTAGGGAGACATATTTTGATGGTGCAACAAGGTTCAACACTTTTTAGTTATTGAGTCATGGTTGGTTTGCACGTTTTATTATGAGATGAATGGGATGGATGCTTTATATAGTGTTGATAGATAATGATGGATGTCTTATTCAAACATAGTGCCTGTTTGCTAGGTTTTCACTATGGTTCTTGTCCTAAAAGTGCCACAAAGTGGTTTTTACTTAAAGAACGTTTTATTTCTCTTTACTATTTTTCTTGTTTTTTGATTTATTTTTTTGTGTTTTTGGCTTTTTTTAGATACTCTGTTGTGTTCAAGTATAAAACTTTTTAAGATGGCTACTTTTTAGTGGTTCGGCTAAAGGTTCTCCTTCAAGGGTAACCAACTGATAAGCCCCAAAGCCATAGCTCATTATGATGACGAAAGGACCTAACTATTTTGGTTCAAACTTTCCCTTCCCATCCTAATTTAGTTGGATGTTTTGATTCTCTTTTTGTACTAAGTTCAAACCATAGATTTTTGGGCATGAGGCTTATAGGCTACTCTTGCACTCTTAGGATGTTTCACCTAAAAGGAGAAAGATAAACCTCATGGAAAAATCAATGTGGTTCACTCAAATTAAGATGTGTATGATGTTATTAAGGATAAATGAGATGATCTAAATGAAAATAAGCTAAGTAATTGACTAATTATGAATGCCAAACCTAAAAAATGTGTAATGTTTGAAAACACAATGATGTTTGCAAAAAGCTTAAAATGATGAATGAAAATGAAAATTAAACTAAACAGAAAGCTAAATCTCAGAATGTGTGCATCTTCCATGTTGAGACATCGAAGTAATGTTTTTTCTAGACTTTGTATGTATAGGGCATCTCCTAGGCCAATGAATGGGGAGGTTCTATGGATAAAGTTCTTCTTTTGGCTTTTCATTAATTCAGGAGGTATGATACCATGATAAATATAATCAAATGTATCTTGGTACCATGGTTCAAGTTAGAACCAAGAACATCAAAAACCAATTCTAATTATGGGATATCATATTTTGGTATGAGGAGCTTCTCCACAAGGAATTCATATTTTAGAATGTTTTGTGGAATGTCGAGAAGTTAACCTCTTGTTGCCATAGCATTGGCTACTCTGCTGTTAATCTTGGGAACCTGCTCAAAGGTGATGATGAAAAATTATTGTTTAAAACTATCCACTATTATTTGGTATGGCATTATCTTGTCATCCTTTGTTTGATACTCATCATTTACTTGCCTTATTACCAGTTAAGAGTCTCCATAAACCTGTAGTTCATTTATCCTCCATTCAATGGCCATCTTCAATCCTATGATTAGTGCTTCGTATTCAAAGATGTTATTTGTACATGGAAAATAAATCCTATAATCCTTAGGTATACTATCGTGGTCTGAGAAACAAGATACCTGCTCCTGAGTCGTGTTGAGTGTGGGACCCATCAAAGTATAAGATGGTTAGAATGATCAGTAAAAAGGATTCTTTCATTTGGGAATTTTGTTATTAAAGGATGGTGATCATCCATTGGTGCTTTTGCTAGTTGATCAGCTATGATTTTTCATTTGATAGCCTTTCGTTCTATGTACTCTATGTCAAACTCACTCAATATAATTACCCATTTAGCGATCCTACATGTTAGAGCTAATTTTTCCAATACCTACTTTAGGGGATCTACTTTTGAGATTAGCTTTACTTGTCTATTCAAGATGTAGTGTCTCAACTTTTGTGCTGCAAATACTATAGATAGGCATGCTCTTTCTATGGAAAAATAGTTCAACTCATAGCCCACTAGTGCTTGATTGATATAATAGACCTCCCTTTCATTGTTGTTGTCATCTAGTGCTAGGAGAGCTCCTAATTCTACTGGTATTGTAGAAACCTATAGGATCATTGGTTGATCTAGAATTGGTGGCATTAATACTGGAGGATTAAGTATATATTCCTTGACTTGTTGGAATGATTGATCACATTTATCATCCCACTTGAATGTGATGTCCTTATGCAACATATGGGTGAAAGCATGACACTTGTATGCCAATTGTGCAATGAATCTTATAATGGACTGTAGTTTCCCTTGTATACTTCTCAGCTGCTTCAATGTCCTTGGAGGAGGAATTTCTAGTATGGTTTTTACCTTGGCGAGATCTACTTCAATGCCTCTTCTTGATATTATGTACCCTAGTAATTTTCCAGATGTTACTTGGAATACATGCTTCTTTGGATTGAGCCTTAAGTTGTATTGTTCTATCCTATCAAATACTTTTGCTAGGTTGGTAAAATGCTCTAAACTCTTTTGATGGAATTCTCTAGTATGTCATGTTTTAGCATAGATTTTGGCATCCAAGGTCTATCACTCTTAGGGTTTTTCACCTAGAAGGAGAAAGATGGGCCAAAATGCAATGTTACACTCAAAATTAATGCAATATGGATGGAATATGGATACAATATACCTAGATGCAATTTTTGAAAGTAAGAAAATAATAATATTAATTGATTAATGAATGGAAACTAAGGATATGAAGAATTTTAGAAAACACATTGTGTAATGCAAAAACACCTAGAAATGAATGCAAAACTGAAATAGAAATAGATGAAACTAAAAGTGTGCACCTGAGATATTGAAGGAGGCTGGAAATGACATTTGAAATGCTACTGATGCTGGAAATTTAGCCTACTAGGACTCATTCACCATTTTGGGTGAATTATTCCTAGTTTTGTGAAACTAAGTTGGAACTTGTTTCGGACAAAAGGGTATCCATAAATGCAGAAAAAAATATTCATGCTTGGAAATGGGACTCATTCACCACTGATGGTGGATGAGTCCACTTTTGAATTTTTGAAGATCCAAAAGATGAAACATAAGCTCTTAGTCTGCACTTTGGCTTTCTACAGGGGTCTACTTCCAAAACTCTAATTTCTAAACCTGAAAGTGAGTTTTTGTTGATATTTTGACTTGTTCAATGAGGATAATACTTAAACAACTTTGTAATGAAATATTCAATGATTTCTAAGCCTCCAAGATATCTAAATCTGTGAACACACAAGAAGAGAAGGAGAAATGTCAAATGTTAGGCCATGGCGGTTTGCCTTGGTCAAACCCCTTTAGGGTAATTAAACCAAAATAGAGAAAGAATGTAATGAAACATGCAATAATGGAGTTGATTACCTTTCCATGATGATTTAACTTGAATGTCTGCAGCAAAACATGAAGAATTTTCCCATGAATGTCTGAAAATTGCTATCTTAATGACATGAAATGATGAAACCCTAACTTGTTTGACTTGAGATGGAAGAATGATGGAAGAATAATGAAGAATCGTTATGATTTAGGATTTAGAGAGTTTATTTTATAGGAAATTCACCTTATTAGCCTGTAAATCAGATCCCTAAGGCCGACATGTAAAAATAATAATCTTAAATTTTAGTTTTTCCTGCTCAAAGGTCAAAATTGGCCCAAATGGGACTCATTCGCCACCTTGGGTGAATCAGTCCCACCTAGAAAGGACTCATTCACCACAGGTGGTGAATTAGTCCTAGTGTGGCCATTTTTCTAGCTAAGATGCTAGGAAGTTAAGAAATAAGGTTTTTATGATGACTTTGTCAATTATTTAATCAATTTAAGCCTTGGGATGCACAATATGGGTTAATAGGGGCCTATTATTGATTATGTAAAGGTCAATTAGGGCTTGGGACACAAAATTCAATGTGAAAGTGTGACTAGATACACTTTACAACATTAAAATGATGTCCATATAGCCTAGGAAGACACAAGAACCAGTGTGAATGTGCAAGACACATTAAAACACTAGTTTAAGACATCATTAAATACATTTGAAAAGGTCCAAAACCTAGTGTGGATATGAAAAATGCCTCACAACACCAAATCAAGGCCTTATTAAGTCCAATTTATCATCAATTATTCCCAAATCAAGCAAGTTTCCTTTTTTCTACGGTACATTTAGCCCCCACTTTAGTGAGAGGATAAACTTACTTCAAACTCACACTAAAGTAGACATTCAAGAGATATCTGAGTGTACAGATGTATATGAAAAGGAATGACAAATATCAAGAAGGCAGTCAAGCCCCCAGAATCCAATTTCCTAAGTCAAACCATCAAGATACATAATCATCCAATAGCAAGAACTAAAGGAAAGAAAAATGGGATGGAAAATATGTGCTCACTCTAGGGCCACAAAACATCAGGTCATCCACGAGGTGAGATGTCACAAAGAAGTGGTTTAGTGAGAAAGTCATGCCAGTGTGTTAGCTTCCCACCATATAATGAGAAATTCATGCTAGTGTGTCAGCTTCCCATCATACTAACCATACCAAATTTATCCTCTTGATAACTTTGATAAGGCACTACAATGAAACGCTTTTTTGTAAATGTTTTTGAATGTAATGTAGAAAAATTGTTTGAAATGGATTTTTCTTCGTTCATGTAAGGTCTTTCTTCTTAGGGATAATTGTGCCTAATGTCTCCAAGAGAGGACAAGTGAGGATGTTAGATCATTATCCATAGGATGCCTCATTTGCATCAAGCTACTTCAGTTGATCGTACACTCTTGGAATGCATCAAACCCAATGACACCACCAAGAAGAGGACACATCACAAGAAAGAAGAAAAATCATGCCATGAAATTTGCAAAAAGATGTTGCCTATGTATTCCCCCCACTTTAAAGTGGTTGCTAACACCATTTCTATGAGCAATTGCTTTAAATTAGAAGAGGGTATTAGAGCTTATTTCAAAATCGCTATGCCAATTCATATGTTTTTGATAAGCTACATCATGAAGAAAGGGAGTATTTCACATGCGAGTCAATCTTAAGAGATGTCATCCACATCCCAAGCTTAATCTTATACGTTCATGAAAGGTTAACGATTAGTCAAAAGAGACAATGACAAGTGACATATAGGGATAAGACTGTCGAACCCCTTGCCCCCACTTAGTGCAAGATGAGGGTCAGCCTAGAATGGATGATGGTATGATGCCCCTTGCAAAGGATGCAAAACATGTAATACTAAGAATGTTATGATCCTACAATGATTTCATGGCAAGGAGCAGCAACTAATGTTGTTTATTTTGATAAGTGAACAAAGTCTCAGCTTGATTGGCTTTGATTGTATAGACTTTGTTACATATGTGAGAAATTCCATTATAACTTGGTTGGTATGAAACATTATGCTTAGGTGGGTAAAGGATGAATTTGAGTTGATGTTGAGTTTGTTTTTTGTGTGATGGTGCGTAAATAATTAGAGGATTATTTGGATGTCTCACAGGGTATGTAGGAAATTCAATGATCGAGGGGGATCTAATGGACACTTGCACATGCATAACCTCGACAGTCTTGGTTTGATGTATCCCTAAGGAAGACATCATTTTCTAGCACCATAATAGTCTCCCTAGGAGGAGAGTTGTTAGGACAATTACAATCCAAATATTCTTGACATTCAAGGATTTTTTCTTCTAAAATTTTGTCATCGTAAGTAAGGGAGCTATCGATGGTTGAATTGTCTTGTTCTATGATTTTTCCCACATAAGATTCTCATGATTTTCATTGATTGGATCGTGTAACACCATAATATCATCTTTACTAATAGGAGAGATAGTAGGAGAGGGGAAAATTTGATTGTTGTCCATAATCTCATTGTCTTGTGCCATAACATCTACCCTAATAGGAGAGCTTTGAGAAAAGTGACAATCAAGAGGTGCATCACATGTCATGGTTAGATGTTGTAAAGAAGCTTCATCACAAATAGGGGTGATATCTTGACGGTAGGACAACTATGATTTGCATGTGTGTCAATGAGTGGATCTTCTTGTTCAAATAGAGCCTTCCAATTGTTAGGAACATTAAGAAGGAGAGAAATAACGTTATAACTCCCAATCATTGGGTTTGTTGATACCAACATATTCTCCTCAGAAATGTGTTTGTCATGACCATTCATGAAAGTATTGTCACAAATAGAGGAGGTGTTGGGAGATGAATAGAGACTAGTAAAGGTGGTGGTAATGCATTCATCTTGTGTTGTTATACTATCTTCCCAAGGGGAATGAGGAGAAGAACAAACAAGACCTTCATGATGCTTGACGATTATACCTTATTTTTCTAAGATACCTTTGCCACTAAGAGGAGAGGTATTAGGAGAAGTACAATTATGATCATCATGTTTATCTATGTTTAAATTCCCTTCTAACACATCATATGCATAAATAGGAGACATAGGAGGGAATGTAAGTTTAAGACAAGTGTTTGCATTTTTAGTCTCGTGCTAAGAGACTATCATAACTAGGGAATGCATTGAATGAAGGACTAGAATGCTTGTTAACTAGATTTTTCTTTGTAAATTTGGAGAATATTGAAACTAACATTTTGAAATAACAATCTATGCTAACTCAAAATGCAATGTAAAATATTGAAATGAAATGCAATTTTTAGATGATAATTAACTGATTATGATATGTAACAATATGAAAATGCAAATGTGAAATTTAAACCATTCATGAAATGAGCTAATTTAAGCTAAATCTAATAAAATGGATGTTACAAAAACTTAGCTAACTAATATAGGTAGGTAAAGGCACCAAACAAAAGCTTAAAAATAGGGTTTTCATTTCTGTAAAGGGCAGTTTTAGGGGTGAAAAGGGATTGATTCGCCCAAGGTGACGAATGAGTCCCAGTATGGACTTTTTTCAAAATTTGCAGAAATTTTTTATGAATTTTGATGTTTTCTGAGTGCTATGATGCAGACCTAATTTTAAAATGCAAAATTTCAGAAAATTTAAATGAATTTAGATGCTAAAAATGCAACCTAAATGCACTTTTCTATGAATGCAAAATTTGAAACCTAGCATGCAAATGAATTCATGCAAGTCCTAATGCAAGATCAATGCGAGATAGATGTATGATGGACTCAAAATCACACAATAAGGTACTCAAAAAATTAGTTTCACCAAAATGTAGCATAGATTTTGGCATCCAAGGTCTTTCTAGCACTCTTAGGGTTTTTCACCTAGAAAGTGAAAGATGGGCCAAAATGCAATGTTACACTCAAAATTAATGCAATATGGATGGAATATGGATGAAATATACCTAGATGAAATGTTTGAATGCAATAAAATAATAATATTAATTAATTAATTAATGGAAACTAAGGAAACAAAGAATATTTGAAAACACATTGTGTAATGCAAAACACCTAGAAATGAATGCAAAGCTGAAACAAAAATAGATTAAACTAAAAGTGTGCACCTGATATATTGAAGGAGGATGGAAATGACATTTTAAATTCTGTTGATGTTGGAAATTTAGCCTACTAGGACTCATTCGCCATTTTGGATGAATTAGTCCTAATTATGTGAAACTGGGCCGGGACCTGTTTCGAACAAAAGGGTATCTAGAAATGCAGAAAACTCTATTCAAGCCTTGAAATGGGACTCATTTGCCACTGATGTCGAATGAGTCCATTTTTGAATTTTTGAAGATCCAAAAGAGGAAACAGGAGATCTCAGTCTACACTTTGGCTTTCTACAAGTGTCTGCTTCCAAAAGTCTGATTTCTGAACCTAAAAGTGAGTTTTTGTTGATATTTTGACTTGTTCGATGAAGAGAAGACTTAAAAATGTTTTCAATTCAATCTTCAAACATTTCTAAGCCTCCAAGATGTATAACTTTGTGAACACACAAGAAGAGAAGGAGAAATGTCGAATGTTAGGGCATGGAGGTTTGCCTTGGTCAAACTCCTTTAGGGTAATTAAACCAAAATAAAGAAAGAATGTAATGAAACATGCAATAATGGAGTTGATTAACTTTCCAAGATGATTTACCTTGAATGTTTGCAGCAAAACATGAAGAATCTACCCTTGAATGTCTGAAAATTGCTATCTTAATGACTTGAAATGATGAAACCCTAACTTGCTTGACTTGAGATGGAAGAATGATGGATGAATAATGAAGAATCATTATGATTTAGGGTTTAGAGAGTTTATTTTATAGGAAATTCGCCTTATTAGCCCATAAATTGGATCCCTAAGGCGGACATGTAAAAATAATAATCTTAAATTTTAGGTTTTCTTGCTCAAAGGTCAAAATTGGCCCAAATGGGACTCATTCACCACCTTGGGTGAATCAGTCCCACCTAGAAGGGACTCATTCACCACAGGTGGTGAATTAGTCCTAGTGGGGCCATTTTTCCGACTAAGATGCTAGGAAGTTAAGAAATAAGGTTTTTATGATGACTTTGTCGATTATTTGATCAATTTAAGCCTCAGGATGCACAATATGGGTTAATAGGGACTATTAGTGATGATGTAAAGGTCAATTAGGGCTTGGGATGCAAAATTCAATGTGAAAGTGTGATTAGATACACTTTACAACATTAAAATGAGGTCCATATAGCCTAGGAAGGCACAAGAACCAATGTGAATATGCAAGACACATTACAACACTAGTTTAACATTAAGTTTAATTCACAAGCCTTCTAGATTGATGTGATAATGCCATTAAACACAGTTTATAATGTTGAATTAAGAGAAGATGGGTTCATTAAGTCTAGGAAAGCGTGAAATTCTTTTACAATACTTTACAACACCTTTACAAGACATTGTTAAATACATTTGAAAAGGTCCAAGACCTAGTGTCAATGTGAAAAACACCTTCACAACACCAAATCAAGGCCTTATTAAGTCCAATTTATCATCAATTATTCCCAAATCAAGCAAGTTTCCTTTTTTCTATGGTACACATGTCCACATAATCCTCCATAGTTGTATGTAGCATATCATGAAAGATGGTAGCCATTGCTCGCTGATAGGTTGCCCCTACATTATTTAGACCAAATGGAATGATATTCCAAAAAAATGTTCCCCACGCACAAGTGAACACCATTTTATGTTGGTCCTCAGGGGATAGTTTGATCTAATTATATATGGAGAATCTGTCCATTAATGATAGCACTTCATGCCTTGCAGTTAGGTATGTGATCATATCGATGTTGGGAAGATGGAAGTCATACTTCAGGAAAGCCTTATTCATATCCTAGAATTCTGTGTAGATGCTTATGCCCCTAGTGGGCTTTGATACTTGTACTAGATTTGACACCCATTCAAGATAGTCAATTGGTCTAATTAATCCCACATCTAATAGTTTCTGAAGTTCTCCTTTCACTTAAAGTGCTATCTATGGATGCATCTTTCATAGCTTCTATTTGATGAGTTTAGTTCCATGAAATACAGCTAGATGATGTGTGAATAACGCTGGTGAACCATAGATTTTTGGCACCAATGCACTTCTCTAGCTCTTCTAGGGTTTTTCACCTAAAAGGGGAGAGGTAGGGAAAAAAATGCTAAAGGGTTCATTCAAATTATGTTATGTGTGATGTTATTTAAGTTAAATGAAGTGAACTAAATGCAATTAAGTGATCTATATGACTGATTATGAATGCAAAACTATGATTTAGGCTATGTTGGAAAATACAATGTGATATGCAAATAATGAACTAAGAATGAATAAAATGAAAAACAAAAAGAGAAAGGATGAATCAAAGTGCAATTGGGAAAGATTTGAGGAATCTGGAATGGTCTGAATGCTATCTAAAATTACAAAAAATAAACAGTGGGACTCATTCGCCCAAGGTGGAAAATTAGTCCTATTATTGGTGAAAAACTATCGGAAACAAGTTTCTGACTAACGAGATCCAGAATCTAAAAAAACCTATATTTTCAATCTTAAGGTGGGACTCATTCGCCACTAGTGGTGAATCAGTCCTCTCCAAAAAATTTGAGAAATCAGGAGACAACTCTACAACACCAGATCTAAAAATGTCTGATTGTTGGGTTGTCAAAGTCAATTCTGCAGGAAACGGACATAATAGCTTCTCCAAGCTTGAAATATGGTTGATTTGACTTGAAGCACCTAGTTGAATTATTGACCAATCTTCAATCACCTAAATGCTTGTTAAATCTGCATACATAGGTCTGCAAACACACATGCAAGAGGGGAAAAATGGTTGAGGATTAGCAAATAGGGGTTTGCCTTGGTCAAACCCCACTTTGGTAATCAAACCCTTAATAAAATAATGAAATGCAAGAGAATGATAAAAAATAACATGCAAATTCTATCAACTTACCAAACCCTTCTTGATGAAAATATGAAGTTGTATCAATGGATGCTCCAAAATGCTTGAATAGTGCTCGCTTTGATGTTGTAAGATGCTTGACTGCTTGAATGTGATATGAGATTGAATGCTTGAATGGATGGGGCCTTGAAATGAATGTAAAAACACTTATTTATACAATCTTGTGCCTTAGTAACCCATTAATACCTCATCACAGGCAAACATCAAGTGATTTTGAAGAAAAACCCGAAAGGAAATTTTAAAATTTTTGAATTTGGAGCCAAGGGGGACTCATTCACCACCCATGGTGAATGGGTTCCACCTAGGACCTAAAAATAGCTGTCAGGAATTATTTTGTATTTAATGTTGTTTGCTAGGCTTACATTCAAAAATGCACTTAATTAAGGCTTATAAGGGCATAAAGGGGTCAAATAAAGCATAAGAAAGGTGTAAATAGTGAAATTGTGCCTAGAAAAGTGTGAACTCTTGTTACAAGACTTTACAACACTTCAAAATAGGACTTGATTAGTGATGAAATGGTGATTTTTAGCTTAATTGTAATGAATAGAGTCTAGAAGAATGTAGAAATGTCTTACAACACTTCACAACACCATAATACATCAATATTTGAATTTTAGTACCTAAATATGCATGTTCAGCCATGCTATGACATAAAATCAAAGCAAAATAGACCGAACATCATGAAGCGAGGCCTAAAAGACCATGAAAATGAAAAGGGTCCATTTTTCTACAGTGCAACTAGATCTAGCCCTTGCATGTCAGCATATGTCTATGAAAAGTTAATTTTCTGTTCATTGATAACTATTGAGAATTTCACCTTTTCTCCAACATCAAGTGATGTTGCATGATATGTGATTTTGGGTGTTTCTATTGTGTCAACATTCATAGGTTCGGTGTCTTCAACTAGGAGTGTTGATTTCTCTTGATATTCTATGGTGGGGAGATTGAATGTTCTATCCTCAGGTGCCTCAGAGAGGTTTTCACTTTCAGATGCATCCTTTTTTTTCTCTTTTCTGGATTTGATAACGCCACATTTTGGTTTCCTTTAGAGTACATTTTTTAATTTTTAAATTTTGTAGTTAATTTTTGCAACTAGAATACATAATTTCCCCTCCAAAATATGCTCCTTGGTCTAGTTCCATTACAAACCCTACTTTGTGATATCCTTGTAGTATATTCATTTGAAGTCCCATGAACTTTGTGATAGCCTCATCATTCTGGAATGTATCCAAAAACTGGAGTACGATGGTGTTGGTCCCAATCTATCAACTATGGATAATGCAAGGATATTTTGTCATGGGTATCTACAAAGCTTATAGAAGTTGTAACTAGGTTGGGGACATTTTTTTTCTTAAGGCTTCATAAGGTATCTAAGTTGTATTCCCTAGAGTCACGACAATCCCATTCGTACTCCTTGGAATATTTCTTGATGTGGTCGTCATCAGATGTGGTTTCGAATTTATGTTCAATGATGATAGTATTTATGTTCATGTTGTCAAACATGTTTTGTATATATAGATATTCTTCTAGACGTTCACAGGTATTCAATGTCTCAATAGTGGTAGAAGTAGCTTCTTCTTCATAAGAGGTGTTTTCAGTATTTTGGGTAATCACATTAGATGTACCATAACCCAGCCCAAGATTCTTTGGGTGTTTTTCAATAATGGTTGGTTTTCTTCTACCTTGTCCATGTAGACCAAGGCCACCTTATTTAGTGAATCCCATGTTCTTTTCTAGTTGATACCCTTTGTTGTTCTCATCAATAGGAAGGGGAGGTAGTTTTCATTCCCATACTTCTTCTTTGTAGATTCATGAAGATAGATCATCTTCACATACTTCCTCCTCTTGCATGTCTCCCCACTTGGTGAAAATATTGGGTTTGACTACCATGGTTACAATTTATACTTTCGTGATCTCTTTCGGTCCTCCATAATTCTTAGGTTTTGGGGGAAGCATTCCAATACAAAAAGACTAGTTGAAATAGTATTCCCCATAACCCTTATCAAGTACTTGGATCTTGGTATCAAATTTAGGTAGCCCATTAGATGATGGTGTAGTGGAGGATGACGGTAGTGATGATGGGTCTATGTATGAGGAGTGAAAAGATATATCATTGCTAGGTATTTTTTGAATCCTTTTATACTTTTCCTCCAATTTAGCACAGTAATGGAAAGGTTCAAGGTTGGTATATATGGCAATTTCCTTATTGTCATGAGGAAACTTTAGTCATTGATGGAATGTAGATGGCATTTCTTTCAATGCATGAATCCATGGTCGACCTAAGAGAAGGTTGTATGGAAGCTCAAGATCCAGTACTTGACAAGTAGTTTCCATTATTGTTGGTCCTATTTGAATAGGTAGCCTAATTGTCCCTCCTAAATTGTGCTTCATACCATCATAATATTTGATGGTGATGCTCTTGTTTTTACCTATGGCATCATCAAAGTATCCCAATTGTTTCACAAATTTCAAGGTACAAATGTTTAGACCTACAACATTATTTATGAGTACCCTTTTGAATTTTTTTTTGTGGACACCTAATTCTAAATAAAGGGCTTGATTGTGAAAAGATCTTTGCAGAAGGTCTTTCTCAAAAAAGACTAAATGGTGAGTGGATGTGATAATTCCAACCATGGATTAAAACTGATTAGTTTCAAGGGTGTTTGGGAATGATGTTTCAACAAAGGCTTTCTCCAATATCTCCTTATGTGGTGGCGATGGTTTTAAGAGCTCAAGGATGGAGATTAGGGTGATATTTTTCTTAAGCTAGTCCACAATATTATAGTCACTTGATGGCTTACTTGCAGCCTTTACTTGGGTTGGTACTCTTTGGATGGTTACTCTTCCCCTTTGGGTGGTCATGTTATATTTAGGATCTTTGCCTCATATGGTTAATGTACAGATGGTATGATCATCACAAGAGATATGTCCTAGAATAGTATCCTCACCACAAGAGAAGGCATCCTTACGGTAATCTTGTTTTTTTTCCTTCGTTGTTTCCCCTATAATGGTTGGGAATTGGATCCTTGTAGATCTTTAGGTCTTTATTTCCAAGATGAGGTTTGATGTCCAATTCTCCCTTTTTGATTAAATATTGCATGATGTTTTTAAGTCTCATGAAATTATTGGTGGTGTGCCCCTTGATTTTTTGAAATTCGCATTCATCAATATCCTTATACCAAGGGGGTTTGAAGTTTGGTTCCTCATAATTTTCTCTTTCATTGATCATGATGAGGTTCTTTTGGACTAGTTTGTGCATATTGACCTCAAGGGTTTCTCCCAAAGGAGTAAACTTTCTTCATGGTTGGTCATATTGCCAAGGTGGTCTTCTTTTGTTATCTTTTCCTTGATTTTGTTGTTGGTTTTTGGGTTGATTGTTTTGTTGACAATTGGGTGGGTTATTCTATTGATAAGCAGGTTGGTTGTTTTGTTGATAAGTGAGTTGGTTGTTCTATTGATAACCTTGTTATGTTGTTTGAACATGATTTTATGGTGTATTGGGAGTTTTCACATTGCATGCAACCTTAGCGTCAACTACTCTGTCATTGGTTACATTCTTGTTATTTTCCCATATCTTGGGTTTGTCATTTGAAGTAGAAGGTTGATCTTTTGGGTTGTATATTTTGATTGTTCCTCTAGTAACAAGGACTCTAAGTATACCTTTTTCAATATTTTCCTCGAAATTTCTTGGGAATAGTACTGTGAGGTTGTAATTGATATCTACATATATACATTGGAGATAAATACATCAACAAGTTGTTTCTCTGGAGTGGGCCACTTGATTTTTCTTTCTTTGTGTCTCCATCTTTGTAGGTATGAGGTAAATGATTCACCTTGACTCTATTTGATTTTATAAAGGTCCATGATCATGATGAATTATTCTATGTTATATGAGAAGTGGTTGAAAAACTTATGTGATAATTCATCAAATGTTCTAATACCTAGTGGTAAATAAGATAACTATTCTATAGCGGGACCACTGAGGCTCTATGGAAAAATTATCATCAAGTAGGTGTCATTTCATTGTAGTTCCATACAAGATACTGAAAAATCATGTGCATGCTCAATTGAGTCTCCTTTCCCCCTATACTTGTCAAATTTTGGTATTTCAAAGCCTTTGGGGAAAGGTAGCATGGATATATTTTGATCGAATGGATATGGACAAATGTATTGGAGAGAATAACTCTTCTTCGTTTTTCCAATTTGTATTATCCGACATCCTTCGATTGAGTGTTTGAAGTTGCACATTTATGTCATTGTTTGGTGTACTTGTTTGAGGATGTTCGTTATTATAGATCTGTTATCCCATGATATTTGTTTGGTTGTAAATAGGATATTGTGTAATCAAGGGACTTTGAGGACCATTTTGCACATAAGGTATGGTGGGTCCTTGTTTTATATAAGGTAGGTGTGGTCCTTGTTGTGTACCCTGATATTGACCTTGAGGTGTTCCTTGGTACTGATGTTGTGGTCCTCCTTGTTGTTGTTGTTGAGGATTTTGATTTTGTATTTGTTGAACAAAGTGTTGTTGAGTTTGGGGTATACCTTGGCGATTTTTCTGGTGTATCCCTTGTTGTTGTGGCTATTGTGAAAGGTTTCCTTGATGTTGTGTTGATGGTATACCTTTTTGTTGTAGAGTGTGTTGTTGAAGGGTACCTAGATATTGTGTTGATGGTACACCTTGTTGTGGTTGATTAGGTTGAAGGTTACCTTAGTACTACGTTGATGGTAAGCCTTGTTGTGGTTAATTTGGTTGAAGGTTACCTTGGTACTGTGTTGAAGGTAAACCTTGATTTGGTTGATTTGGTTGAAGGTTACCTTGGTTCTATGTTAACGGTAAACCTTGTTGCGGTTGATTTGGTTGAAGGTTACCTTGATATATTTTTTATGATAAACCTTGTTGTGGTTGATTTGTTTGAAGGTTACCTTGATATTGTGTCGATGGTAAACCTTGTTATGGCTGATTGGGTTGAAGGTTACCTTGGTTCTATGTTGATGGAAAACCTTATTGTGGATTTTGTGATAATTTCCCTTGTTGGTATTGTAAGTTGTTAGAAGGGTCGATGTATGAGGTGTTTTGTGGCATGTTTTTCCCTTGTGATGGGTTACCACCTTGTTGGTCCATTCAAATATTTCCTATTTTTTGCATATTACTATGTTGTGGCATGTTTTGGGTGGAATTTCCTTCATACTATTATGCCACAACTGCTTGTTCAATTTGGGATGGTGGTCTAAACAATGGGTTATCCTTGGGTTATGTTGGATTGTTGTTTTGTGAAAACAATGGTGGTATGTTGGTGTTCATGGTTGGTTTTGGAATTTTTTTGTCTTATCTCAAAGTGGGATAAGATTTGGATCTTTTATCATGTCTACGTTAAATTCAATCGATCTAGTTTTGCACGACTTTTTGTGAGTGCAAGAAAATATTGGTTTGTGTTTATGCCAAGCGTCTTATCCATAAGTTTTTGCATCTTAGGATTTTGGGAGTGTTCTATGAGTCTCTCCTTAGTAAGGTCCTCATCACTATCCTCTTCTTCTATGGTGTAAGTTTGAGAATCATGAGGTTGGTTTTATATATCAATTTTTTCTTAATGCCTAAGAAGTACTTCTGCCTCACTACAGGATTGATCTTGGTTTGCTTTAAACATGGGTTCTCTTTGAGGAGTTGTAAGGTCACTTGGTTTATACCCCCATGTGTAATTTTCCTCATTGGTAGTTTTTTTTTTTGGTGCGGTTGAGCTACTCTTGTTGGCTTCCATCTTTTTTTTTATGTTGAGATCTTCTGGTTGTCATAAACAAGTTCCAAGACTTTGTAAAAGTTGGTGATTTCTAACTATGGAATGAAATGATGCTTTTTTTTTTGGATTTTTTTTTAAATAATGGTGTTATGTAAGCTAGGATTATCTATTTCCATGCAGTGGGTGGTAATACTAGCCTTTCCTCCTCAAGATCAGGTTTTTGTTCTTCTTTATCTAGGATGTTAGCAATGTTTCTCCACTAAGTGGGTGTTTCCTTTTTCTCAAACACAAAACTTCTCAAACTACTAATGATTTCTAATTGTTCACATTCTACTTGCGTGAAATTTGGTTGTATGATAGGTGCAATAAGATTTGGTTGTTACACTGGAGCAATATGACACTAAATGGTCATAAAGTGCAAGCTTTTGCTTGATTTTTTTGATCTTTTTTATGTTTTCGAAAGGATGATGAATGATGATGGCATAGAAGAAAACCTTTTTGGATAAAGGTTTTGATTTTTTTGTTATGGTTTGTGATACTCAAGACCCTAAAGTTTGACCAATGTTTGGATGTTTTGGAGATGATGTTAATTTTGAGACTCAAAAGTGTGCACAACTTGGATTGATATGTCACTCTACTTTTCTAGAGGATATGTTTGGAAAATCTACTTGAACTAGCCTTGAGGTGCAAGCAAATGTTAATTTATCTTAGAAACCAAGAGCAAAGGAATAATCCAAGTGTTGTTTTGATTTTTAATCCTAAAACTAGGTTTGATGTGTTTTATCTTTTTCAAATGGAGATGGAATGATATAGATATGATGTGTTTTTGAAGGTCTGACTATTTTATTCCCAAAAAATAAAAGATTAACTAGTTTCGGATTGGTCTCTGATTTGCACTAGAAAATAGGGCAATAGTGGCAATATTTCAGGTCAATAGCGGCCTAATGCGACACACTGCATCCACTAAGTTGTGAATATTTTATTATTTGATTGGTCCTCTCTTGGAGACATTAGACACAATGTTCCCTAAGTGATAGACCTCACATGAACTTAACAAGAATCCTTTGAACATCTTCTACATTTTACATTTTTACATTTTCACATTTTACATATTTTGGTACCTTCTTGTTTGTTCATGAGTTCTAAGCATATGAAGTTTTTCTTGTCTCATGAAGCATGAACCAACATTTTCCTTTGTGGCACCTTATTAAATTTATCAGGAGGTATAACTTTAGGATGGTCGAGCGGGAAGCCCATTCCACGACACGAATTTCCCCATAGCCACCTATGCATTTGTGAGTACATACCAACTACTGTATGTGTTTCACCTCTTGGGTCTTCTCACCCGGTGGATGACCATGAGTTGTTTTTCCCCAGATTGAGTACACACTTTCTTTTTTGGATAGACAACCTAGATCTGATTCATAACTAGCTAAACAAACGATTGAAGCTTGATCTGACTTTTCCTTTTCCTTTTCCTCTTCCTCTTCTCTTTCTCTTTCACACTTTTTTTCCTTTGTTCTTATGTTTAGTTTTCCATGGGATCTTCATCTTGGGGGATTGATCATCCCTCTTGATCATTTTTATTCCATCTTGCTAGCATAAGTGCATTTGAATCCTTCTCAATATGCATGGCTACTTTAGTGTGAGTTTGAAGCAAGTTCATCCTCTCACTAAAGTGGGGGCTAAATGTACCATAGAAAAATGGATCTTGGACATTTTAATGGTATTTTAGGTCTTTCTCTCATGATGCTTGACTTATTTTTCTTTGATTTCAAAACATATATTTTTGGGACCCGAATCCTACTCTTCCACTTCTAGGGTTTTTCACCTAAACGGAGAGATATTGGGTCCAAAAATGCTAATGTATCTCAAATTAGGATGTGTGTGATGTGATATGATGTAAATGAAGTTAAATTAATGCAATAGATTAATCTAGGTGGCTAAAAATGAATGCAAAAGTGCAATTACAACTATGTTTGAAAACACATTATGATATGCGAACAACTATGTAAATGAAGAAATTATGCAAAATAGAAAGTATAGGGATAAATCGAAGTGCACCTGGATGAAATGTGAGATTTTTGGAGTGTTCTAGATGTTGGTGAAATTCACTGATTTTTCACAGTGGGACTCATTCACCCAGGGTGGCAAATTAGTCCACCTACTGGTGAAAAACTGTTGGGAGCTAGTTTGTGTCTGTCGAGATCTGAAATCTAACAAAAGTCAAGTTTCTAGTCCTAAGGTGGGACTCATTTTCCATGGGTGGTGAATCAATCCTCCCCAAAATTTCTAAAAAACTAGGAGACAACTCTACAACACCATATCTAGGAATGTCTGCTTATCGGGTTGCCAAAGTCAAATCTACAAGAAATAGACAAATAACTCTCTCCAAGCTTGATTTTGACTCAAGTTGACTTGAAGCACCTAGTTGACTTGAAAATCACTCTTCAACACCTAATAACCTGTCAAATATGAAAACAAAGGGCTGCAAACAAACAAGCAAAAGGGGAAAAATGATTAGGGGTTAGTGAATAGGGGTTTTCCTTGGTCAAAACCCACTTTTGGTAATTAAACCCTTAAAAAGACAATGAAATGAAAGAGAAAGATAAACTAATAACATGCAAATTCTATCAACTTACCTATCTCTTGATAATGCAATTCTGAAGTAATGTCAATGGCTGCCTCAAAGTGCTTGGATAGTGCTTGAAATGTAGAATTGAATGCTTGAATGCTTGAATGAGTGAGGAAATTGTGGAGGAGATGTGAAATGAGGTGAAAATCACATATTTATACAATTCTTGTGCCTTATTATCCATTCATACCTCATCACAAGTCGACATCAAGTGATTTTGAATAAAATCCTAAAAGGAAATTTGAAATATTTTGAATTTGGGGCCAAGGGGGACTCATTCGCCACCCATGGTGAATGGGTTCCACCTAGGACCTAAAACCATGTGTCAAAAAAAAAATGTTTTATTTAATGTTATTTATAGGATAATATGCAAAAATACACTTAATTACAACTTATGAGGGCATAAAGAGACCAAATAAAGCATAAGAAGGGTGTAAATAGTGAAAATATGCCTAGAAGAGTGTGCAAGCTTGTTACAAAAATTTACAACACTTCACAATAGGGCTTGTTGATGTGTGAAAAGGTGCTATTTAGGTAAATTGCATTAAATAGAGTCTAGAAGAATGTAGAAATGTCTTACAACACTTCACAACACCTTCACAAGTTGTCG
Source organism: Sequoia sempervirens (assembly GCA_007258455.2). Lineage (NCBI taxonomy): Eukaryota > Viridiplantae > Streptophyta > Pinopsida > Cupressales > Cupressaceae > Sequoia > Sequoia sempervirens. Next base: position 12,655 of record VDFB02257741.1, on the reverse strand, counting down.
TTCTTTGAGTTTTAGTACCTAAATAAGCATGTTCAAGCCATGATACAACATAAAATCAAAGCAACATAGTTCCAACACCATGAAAAAATATCTAAAATGCCATGAAAATGAGAAGGGACCATTTTTCTATGGCACATATATTTAATGTTGCAATGTAACTTCTACATTCACATTAGGTCCTAAATATTAAAATTATGATTTCTTGTGGTGTTGTGAAGTGTTGTAACACATTTCTACACTTTTCTAGACTCTTCTCATTATAATTCATCTAAAAATCACCGGTTTATCCTTTATCAAGTCCTATTTCAAAGTATTGTAAAGTCTTGTAACAAGCTTTCACACTTTTCTAGGCTTGTTATCACTATTTTCACCTTTCTTATGCTTTATTTGACCCCTTTATGTACTAATAAGATTGAATTAAGTGTATTTTTGAATGTAAACCCGATAAACAACATTAAATGCAAGTTAATTTTTGACACCCACTTACAAGCCTAGAGTGGGACCCATTCGCCATGGGTGGCGAATGAGTCCCTCTTGGCTCCAAATTCAAAATAATTCAAATTTTCTTTCATGTTTTTATTCAAAAAGACCTTATGTTAGCTTGTGATGATGTATTATTGGGTAGTTAGGGCATAAGTGTGTATAAATAAGTGGTTTTCCATCCATTTCAACCCCTATTCATCCTAATTCATTCACTAGTTGATTCAAGCATTCAATTTCATTGAATCCATCAAAGCATCATTCAATCAAGCAACTATCAAGCATCTTGGAGCAGCCATTGACATATCTTCAAACTTCAACATCAAGGTTTTGGTGAGTTTAGGACACTTGCATGTTGTTTATTCATCACTCCTTTCTTATTTCATTTCATTTTTTTATCAAGGGTTTGATTACCAAAATGGGATTTGACCAAAGAAAATCCCTATACTCTAACCCTTAACCATTTATCCCCTTTTGCAAGTGTGATTGTAGAATTTTGTATGCAAATTTTTCAAGAAAATAGGTGTTGAAAAGTGGAAAACAAGTTAATGAAGTGTTTCAAGTCAACTAATCCCTATTTCAAGCTTGGAGACAACCTACAGTCTGTTTTCTGCAGATTTGACTTTGTCAACCCAACAAGAAGACAAGTGCAGATCTGGACCTACATGATTGACTCTTAAATTTGTAGATTTTTGGAGGAGGACTTATTCATCATCAATGGTGAATGAGTCTTGTCTATAGGCTGGAAATTTTGATTTTTCTAGAATCTAGTTCCTGACAGTCAGAAAGCAGTTTCAAGTGTTTTTACCAATGGGGGGATTGATTCGCCATCAGTGGCGAATGACTCCCATTGGTGATTTACAGTGATTTTTTCTAGTTTCCAAAACCTTCCAAGATCAACAATCAACTCCCAGGTGCACTCTGTTAGACCTCCTTCATTTTTTTTTGCATTAGCTTACGTTCTTAGTTCATTTTGCATACCTCACCGTGTTTTTAAAAATTGCACATTTTATTAGTTTTACTTTAGTAATCAATTAATTTCATCACTTAGCTACATTTAGATCATTGCATCTAACCATAATCACATCATACATTCCTTTATTTGAGTGAACCACTTGAATTTTTGGGTTCTATCTCTCTCCTTTTAGGTGAAAGATCCTAAGAATGTAAGAGAAGTTAATAGACACCACAAAAGATCATGCAATGACAAGAACTATAAGGAAGCAAAAATAAGAAGGTGGATCAAGCTTCGACCATTTTTTCCAACTTGTTGTGGATCAGTTCTAGGTTGTTTGTGCAAAAAGGTTTACAAGTGGAACACAGTGTCCACTATGCAAACAAAATGCACGCTCACAAGGGCTAGTGAAGCTAGTTGTTCACTAGGTGAGCCCCAGGAGCACAATATCAAATCCATACCTTCATGAATTTAATAAGGTATAGAAAGGAAAAAAGAATGCTCACACAGGCTAGTGAAGCTATGTGTTCACTAGGTAAGCCCCAGGAAGTCCATAGCAAAGTCATACCTCCATGACATTAATAAGGACAAAAGAAAAATGCAACAAGAAAGAGAGATGTTCGAAGGAATTTTGCTTAGTTCATGCAAGGTATCATTTTAGGGAACATCATTCTTAATGTCTCTAAGAGAGGATAAGTGCAAATGGTCTCATCTTGTTTCCAAGAGATGACAAGTGCAAAGTCTCATCCTGGGAAACATTGTACCTAATGTTTCTAAGAGAGGAAATCACAAGAAAAAGAAAATCGCACAATGAAATATGAGTGTTGGTGTATGCCCCAAGTTTAAAGCAGTTGTGAACACCGGTATAGTGAGCAATTGTTTTAAAGTAGAAGAAGAAAACATGAGAGCTCACGTGGAAATCCCTATGCCAAGTCATACGTTTTTTATAAGCTATGTCATGAAAAAGGTAGTATGTCACACACAAGCCATCTTAAGGCATGTCATCCACATCCCAAGCTTGCTCATATATGTTCATGAAAGGTTAACGACTAGTCAAAAGAGGAAACGAAAAGTGACATACGAGGACAAGGCTAATTAACCCCTTGCCCCCACTTAGTGAAGGACAAGGGTGAGCCGAAATGATTGATGAAATGCATGCTAGAGTGAAAATCAATATCAATTAGAGGGATTAGGTGACCCCACATAAGGAAGAACACCAAACTCCTTAAGATGTTGGATTTTAATACATAAAGTAGTACATTCATTAGTGGAATGACCATGAACTCAATGATATGCGCAAAATGAAGTCTTGTAATAGGATTTCTTATGAGTTAATGGAGGATGGGTGATCAAGTGATCTTGGAGAAGTCTTGAAAAGATACCCTCTTGATCAATTGGAGAAGATGTTCCTATAGTTGGTGACAAAGATACTTCCTTCTTAGTACAATATTTTATATGTATGCAAGACGCTTGATATTGTGAGATTTTGTTCTCTCCTTTGTAGGAGGGTGTAAAATCTAACAAATTCAAATCTTCAATGTTTTGTGCGATGACATTGACATTAAGTGAAGAGTTAGTTGTTTATTTCATGTTTTCTAAAGGATGACATTCAAGACTACTAGTGTTGATGAGTTCAGGATGCACCATGGTTAGGGTTGGTTTAGGAGAATGTTGTGTGAAAATGTTGATGTTGAGTGAAGGCTTGGTGATCTCTGTCAAAGGACAATAACCAAGACCATGAGTTGTTTGTTGTATGATAGGATCGATAGGGTTGCAGATACCTTCTTCATTAGCACCACATCATTTTCCACTATATCCAGGTTGTTTCATAAGTTCATAACCTTTTCCATAAAGCTTTTTCATTGCTTTTGGATTGGGTTGTTGGTCATTGTTGTATTTATCAAAGGTTATTGCGTAATTGGTTGTGTTTTTTCCTAAAGTGGTTGAGGTGGATGCTTTCAAAGGATCGTCCATGAGTGGTGGTATGAAGTTTAAGGAACCCCAATCATCATCTAATAGCTTTGTGAATTTTTCAATATGTTGTTTATCTTTTTGGTGGACAGGTTCCACTTGTGTAGTTGGTGTTAATGTGTTTAAATGATGCACTTTATTTTTCTCAATGTTCAGAAAATTATTTGGATTGGGGTCACCTTCAAGGATGTGCACTTTTTTATTGTGAATGCATTTCATTTTACGATGAAGAGTTGAAGGCACTACATTCATCTCTTGAATCCATGACCTGCCTAGAAGGAGATTGGTCGCACCCACAAAAGGATATGAAAATCACAGTAAAACCTTTCTTGGGAATTGGACATTCCAACAGGTGACTAATATCTCTCTATGGACGTTCATTTACTTGTCAAACTAGGGGACGTATACTTTAAATGGCACAACACAATATATGCACTAAGAACTGGTTTCAATCAAAACTTAGCAGAAATAAATACTTGGAAGGGATTCTATCTACACTACAGGAAAGGTAATGCAAAGTTCTTTAACTCAAATATGATTTGATTAAAATAGAAACCATAACAGCTACAACTGAAACACAAACTAAGAACTGGCCTTATGCTACAAGAACAGGCACAGGGATAGATTCCCTATGCTACAGGAGCAATACAAGACTGAGTTTGTATGAAAACTTCAAAGATGAAAGCTAACTAAAGATCAACAAAAAAGAACAACTAACTAACTAGCCACAGATACTTACTCAGTGGGCACCCTTAGCAAGCATCTACTGATTACGCAGGTGTTGAACTCAGAACTTCATCAAACTTTATTCATAAAAACAAAATGGTATACATTGCTTTGTTGATATAAACTAACAACAAACTGTCTCTTGTCAAACAGATTCTGCTTTTCATTATCATACTGACTCTTACATGATATCTACTATCTTTCTATCACTATGCTTCTATCTTACTCTAACTATCATCTCTCCCTTCTCACTCGCACAGGAGGAGTACTTTATTTAAAATCAGGAGAGCAACTAACTAACTAACCCTATCAAAGAAAGACGTGGAAGTAAAGTGTATCCCAGAATCAAGGAACAAACTTCATAAATGAATTTATGCGTTCAACCTGATCCGGAGAGAATCTAGCACTCCACTCTTTCTAGATTGACTGTCATTAAAAATATTCCCAACGGTTTCGGTCAAAGAGTCTTCGCCGGAGCTTCCTCGAAGTCATGTAGGAAATGGACTTTACTGCAAGGCCGAGATCGGCTGCGCTTGACTCAATCATTCTTCAACAACCTGCAAAACAAAAGGTAACAGATGCGAAAGAAAATGTGTATGGCACATACACAATATATGTTCATTAATCACACATTTAAATCTATTTCATCATTCAAAAACTGTATGCGATATACCAATCATTTAGGGAGTCAACGGGGTAATAAATGTAGTCAAGTCAACACAATAAGCTGCAGGAATATGCAAATGTTTTGCTACAGGATATACCCATAAAAGGTTTCAAAAGAGTTTTAAACAACTACGAATAACAAAAGTAAAGGCATTAAAAGTTCATCATAATATCCAAACTATGAGCATATTTTGGGCTCATCGCTGCCCCCTACTTAGCCTAATGCTGGTCCTCCAGCATTAACTTTCCTGGTGGTTTCTCTGAAGTCAGTGGTTGTTGCATGACTCTGAAATGGAGTTCCAAACCTGTAATAAAATCCTCTGAAAGCCTGGCACCTTTCATACCTACGGTCTTCTAAATCATCATTAAGATTGGTAGCCTGATAAGGATAAAGGGGCCACATTAGCATAGGAGGTCTGAATGTCAATGGCAACCACAGTTCAAATCTCTCTTGAAGTCCCAATTGTATATATCTGCTTGATCATTTAAGAGCTGCTGTGAAATTTAGGGGATGTGAGGTTCGGATCTTCTTAGTCCAACAATTAATCTTTCCCACCTTTTCTCACTTCTGGTGTATGCCAGTCTCCAAAATGAATATGACTATTCCTGAAATTCATCATATACCTGTTTTCTGATATCAAATATCTTCTCTCTGGCTGGAATATTATTAATGCCATATGTCAGAACAAACTAGTCTTTCAACATTGCATGGGGGTTTGAACTTTGAGAGCGTAATGGAACAGGCTCATTTCTCTCAGCTTCCTCATATATTTCCAATTGCCTACCATAATTCTCTTCATTTTCTTCCCATGACATAAATGATCTCAAATGGATATCACCAATATACAAAAGAGGGTTCCACTCTGTTTCAAATGGAATTAAGAAGCCATGTAAATAAAATTCACACAGAGAATTTCTTAACCAATTAGGGGTTGCCTGGTATGCCTCATAAAATTCTTCAGCAGTGTGAAGTATAAGATCTTGATTTCTAGAAATTCTCATTAGTTGGAACCATAAGAACTGTTCCTTAAGGCACATAGCATAAACTCTGGGTGGTGGTCTGCATTCCATAATCTGACCAGTTACTTTTAACATTTCATCCATTTTTGCTTTCAACTCAACAATTTCTTACTTCTGACTTTCAATTTCCTTTTTCAGTTTCTTCCTTTCTACCTCCCATAGACTTTGTTGCATGTCAGTCTGGGCTATGTGCCGGAAAGTCAGGGTTTGCAATGTAACTATTTCCCAGTTAGCTTTGACATATTCCAGAAACTCAATCAAAAACGTTTTCTTATAAACAACAATGGCTTTATAAGTTGCAGGGTGAAATGTAGCTTCACTAGGCACATTCAATTGTTCAGTCAGTTCCTGCTCTTGCTGCAAGATGAATTCTTGTTGTTGCAATGGAGAAGATTGTGCTTCCTCTGAAAACTACATAGCAGCGGTAGCCAAGTCATCAAGATTTGGTAACCCTTTCTCATTATGCTCCATTTCCTTTGTCTCAACTTGTTCCTCTTCAAGAACGAATGAACTCTGTGCAACATTTTCGAACACATTCTGAGAAACATCAAATTCAGACCCTACAGATCCTTCTGAAATTACAATAACCTCTGGTTGAGGTGAAGCAGGGGAGGTCTTATATTGTTTCCTTGTGGAAACTCTTCTTGGCACTGGTGCGGTTGCAGGAGATGTTCTGGTAGTCTTCCTTTTTCTGGTCTGCTTAGAGGGCTCTGCCCTGCCAGAGGATGATGGTGAATTGGTGTTAGCAACAGGTGTTGTTGTAGGAGAGACAGCTGTAGGGGAAGCTGTAGGACCAGGTGCTACAGGAGTAGATGGCCCTTGCCCTGTTCTACTGGTAGACACAATTTCTTTCTTCTTTTTCTGAGGCCGTGGGGTAAGTACCCTAGGGGGTTGTGGAATTTGCAAGCTCTTTTGGGCAACGAATTATTGCCAGGAAAGAGGTGAGACATCTCTCAAAGAGCGTTCAATCAGTAATTTGATAAGGCCATAGTGAGCAACAAAATTATCTTTCCCTTGTTGGGTTCCGTGGGCACTTTGTTCTAGAAATTTTAACAGGAAATTCGAAACATTTACAACTAACCCATGCCTCATATGACTTAATAATTTGAAATGATACGAATGCAGGTAGGAGAAATGGCCTTCACATGTTAAATACCTAATTATGTAAGCGACGTATTCTGAATAAGGAGGAGGCAACGATACCCGCTTGCATCCCTGCTTGGAGACTTCCAAAGGTCCATCAGTGGGCATTGAAAACTCGGCCCTTGCAACGGCAGCACCTAAAGAAAAGTTTTCTCCAATGGCTGGAAGCCCAGTTACTTCAGCAATTCTGTCTTCAGTTGCAACAACCGTTAGACCCCATACAGTGGCTTCCCCTTCAAAAAAGGTTCTCAAAAATTCTCCAGCAGCCTCCTCATCAAAAGCATTTAAACTCAAGAAATAGTTTAACCATCCACAGATGCTGAATGCGTGGACTGTTTGAGGATTTTGCAATAATAATTCATGAGCTACAGGCTCATGTCGCACCAGCTGACCACCCATGTTCACAGTTTTCACCTAGCTGAACTCAATTCCTTTCTGAAAATTCAAATTCTCTGTTTCCCTTTCTGCTCTGGTTTTTCTTCTGTCATGCCGTCACATTTCTTTCTTTTCCAAAAATGAACTTTTTGAACAAGTAGTTTTGATCGTAATTTACAAGAAAAACATGCAATAAAGAAGGACATGCGATCATATTTGGAAAGTACTAGAAAAATAATAAAGAAAGGTTATTTGCGCAGTTATGGCAGTGGCGAAAAGACAGGTTTTAAAAGGTGGATTACCCTGCCCCCTACTTAGAGTATGACATGTGTCCTCACATGTACTAAAGAATAAGCGGAGATCGGGTAATAATGACTGGTACTGTCATAGCAGTAAATGAATAGAATAAAATAAATCAAATATGCGATAATAAAATATATGGCGTACCTTTGATATTTGCATGTACGTGTGAAGAAAGATGATGGCGTCTGCATGAGTTGACAGTTGGGAATGATATCTTAATTAAGGGTGATGCGGATGGATGAAGTGGATGGGTGACGTGGGCGGATGAGATGAATAGATGGAATGGATGGATGGGATGGATGGATGGAAGATAAAGAAGTGAGATGGGTCGATAAATGAGAATGGAGAAAAAGGGGTTTCCTTTTAAAAAGAAAACTTTTATTATGAGCATGCTTTTTTTCAGAATTACGGTGAAGTTGCAAGAGAAAGGCTAAAGCCTTCGGCTGCAGGAAGAGTAGCGGGAGGAACCTGAATGAACTGTTGCATGAATTCTTCTTTTGAAACTGGTTTATGGTACAACCGGAGTCGATGGCCATTAACTAGCAATTTGAAACAGACTGGATCAATTGTCACCAGCTGTACAGCTCCATTGTCAAACACATTCTCAACTTCATAGGGGCCAAGCCAGCGTGTTGTGAGCTTACCTTGGTTCTTTTGATATCTGGAATCATATAACAGAGCCCAATCACCAGCAGAAAATTTCCTGGTTTTGATGTGTTGATCATGCCATTTCTTCCTTTGCTGTTGGATTGCTTCTGTGTGTTGCAGGGCTGCTTTTCTCATTTCGTCTAAAGCATTTAGCTGTAGGAGACGGTCCTTCTGTGCTGCAGATATTTCCATATTGAGTTTAAGAGCTGCCCTCAAAGTTTTGTGCTCAAATTCTATGGGCAACATGGTTGTTTTCCCATAAAGCAGCTCAAAAGGTGTAAACCTAGTTGTTGTCTTCCATGTAGTTTTGTAGGCCCAAACTGCTTCAGGAAGTCGATTGCTCCAATCTTTTCTATGGAGCTGCATTGTCTTTGTTAGGATCGCCTCAATTTCCCTATTTGTTACCTCCGCCTGACCATTGGCTTGAGGGTGATAGGGGCTGGACTTCCTATGTTTGATCTTATAGTCATTCATTAGTGCAGTGATCAAATTCGATGTGAATTGAGCTCCCTGATCAGTTACAAGCTCTCTAGGAACTCCAAATCTAGTGAAAATTTGTTCATACAGAAATTCAGCAACCTTGTTATCTCGAGCATGAGTCATAGCTTTTACCTCAACCCACTTTGTTATGTAGTCCGTGCAAACTAGAATGTATGACTTGCCATTTGATGGTGGATCAATTAGTCCCACAAAATCCATTCCCCATTTATCAAAAGGGGTGACTATTACCTGTGGATATAGTGGCATTTCATTTGACTTGGTTGGTCTTCCCATACGTTGGCATCTGTCACATTTCCTTGTATAGGCCACAGCATCTTTGTGTAATGTTGGCGGTAGCACCCTATTATGAAATCTTCATTGATGTTCTTTTGCTGCAAAATGTCCCCACATGGTTCATCATGTGACATGCAAGATATCATAAGTCTCATCTTCTCTTACACATCTTAGCATCACTTGATGGGTCGGTATAAAATAGACAATTTGCAATCCAGGAAAAGTTAAAACTTTTCTCTATTAACAATTTAGTTTCTTTTGGAGAAAAATGAGCTGGTGTTTTGTTTGCTGCTAGATAATTGGCAATGTCTACATACCATGGTGTATGTGCAGCAATGGAAAGCAAGTGTTCATTTGGGAACCTATCATCAATGACCTCGTGTTCAACAGGTGTAGCTGATTGAAGTCTTGATAAAAAGTCAGCTACAACATTAGCTCTTTCAGGTTTATCAATTATTGTAATGTCAAATTCTTGTAACAACAAGAGCCATCTTCCCAATCTACCAAAGATTGTAGGTTTGTTCATCAGGTACTTGATTTCTGCATGGTTAGTATGGACAAATATCTGATAACCTGTGACATAATGCCTAAATTTATTCAAAGCATAAACTACTGTGAGCAATTCCTTTTCTGTAACAGTATAATTGAGCTCAGGACCTTGAAGGTTTTTGCTGATAAAGTAGATAGCATGCTCAATTGAAATTTTTTTTTGACTTCAGCTTTGCTCCTAACAAAATCGGAAACATCGGCATGTATGTGAAAAGGCCAAATTCCATTTAGACCTTGAAGAGCAGGAAAAACTGATAAGCAAGTCCTTTAGTTGAAATCTTTTCACAGGCCTCTGTCCACTCGAATTGAGAATCCTTAGTTAACAAGGCATAAAGTGGACTGAAAATTTTACTGAAATCTTTTATAAACCTTCTATAATACCCTGCATGGCCAAGGAAACTTCTGACATCTTTTTGTTTTGCAGGAGTTTGTAAATTCAGAATAACTTCAATTTTAGCAGGGTCGACCTGAATTCCATTCTTTGAAATATAATGACTTAGAACAATACCTTCTTCCATCATTAGAAAACACTTTTCACTGTTTAGAGACAAATTTTGCTTTCTGCACTTTTTCAATACCTTTTCTAAATTCACCAGTGCTTCTTCAAATGTGACTCCATAAGTAGTGAAATCATCCATATAAATCTCCATACAGTCATGAGATATATCAGCAAAGATACTAATTACTGCTCTCTGAAATGTTGTCGGTGCATGGCATAGACCAAAAGGCAAGACCGAATAAATAAATGTTTCCCATGGACAGGTAAAAGTGGTCTTATCTTGATCTTCAGGGAAAATTTTTATCTGATTGTACCCACTATAACCATCCAAAAAGGAAAAATATCTTTTGCTAGACAGTGAGTCCAGTACTTGGTCTACAAATGGTAGTGGAAAGTGATCTTTTTTAGTGGCAGTGTTTAACTCTCTGTAATCTACACACACTCTCCATTTTCCACCTTTCTTGGGAACAATAACTAATGGAGAAACCCATTGACTGTCAAAGATTGGATAAATAAAACCAGCATCAAGCAATTTTTGAAGCTCACTTTTAACTATTTCTCTAAGTGCTGGATTTACTCTTCTTTGAGGTTGTCTAACTGGTAAACAATCTTCTTTGATACATATCCTATGAGTACAAACTCGAGGATCTATTCCTTGCATGTCCCCATATTCCCATGCAAAAGCTTTATGCTGATCTTGTAGCATTTTTAATAAGATAGCCTGTTGAGATTGTGACAACTTGCTATTGATATTCAAACAGTGACCTGGAGACAATTCTATCTGCTTAGTAAGATTACTCATAGAATCTACAGGTGATGTTTGTACCTCTTGTGGAAGCAAGTTATTAAAAATTGTTGGAAGTTTAGGCAGTGAACTCTCAAAATTTGGTTGATGCAGGAAACATTGTAGATGGTTGGGATCAGATGAACTACCCGTATCAGAGTTGTACTGTAGAATTTGAAAAAATAAAGCATCCTCACTCTGAAGTTGTGAGAATGGATCATTTTGAAGCATCATTAATTGAGTCAAAGAATTGGCTTCTTGATTTTCTTCCCTCATGCGGCCAAGCAGGGTTGGGACAAATCACAGTTTGAGGTCTGGCAGTGATCTGAGCTAATTTTTGTGGGCATCCGCCGAAATGGTCATATCTCTAGAACAACATCCTATAAAAACATCAACAGTTGCTAACTATGGTCTATCAAGGATAACTGGATACCCTCCTAAAGTTTCCTTAACTGATAATATTGTGAAATTAGTAGGGTATTCCCAAGATTCAAGAGTGACAATTACATCTTCCACCATCCCATCAGGTTTAACTATGGAGCTATCTGCAAGCTGCAGAACTGTGGGTATAGACCTAATGTTTGAAATATTCAAGGATTCCATAGTATGCTTTTTCATGACAGTAATGGCAGCACCTAAGTCAATCAAAACATTCTTTTTACAATTTGGCCAGTATATGTATTTGCACTCTGAGGACTTCGAGAGTCAATATACTTTGGGATGACTACATTTTCCAACATTATATCAGCCAATTTCCCTAAGACATGAATTGTTTGGGGATCATTTTTCTTCCGTCCAGGCTTCTTCAAACATGCCTCTTTAATAACTTTTCCAAAAATGGGAACATCTTTAATAGCCTGAAATAAGGGGATTTGAATTTGTACATTTTTGAGCTGATCCAGAATGTCAAAAGTGGGTTCTTCCATAGATTTAAATGCAGTACTTTGCAACCTCTGAGGAAAAGGTGGTTTGTCTTGACTTTGCAAAACAGACTCCTTAGAAACCATATCAGGTATAGGCATATGCTCAGTAGGATCAGCAGGTGCAGTAGATTCTTCAAGGGAAGAATCTGGTATTTCAGTAATTAGAGGTAGTTTTGGAGCAGGTAAAGTGGTTTCAGACCTCAAATGGATGGCATTAACGTCTAAGGCATAAGCTTGATATTGGTTGGCTTCAGCAAGATACATAGGATGTTGTGGCTGCTGTTGTTGCCTATTATTGGGATTTGGCAACGGCTGGGTAGGCATAGGCATTTGTTTTGGAGGTCCAGTATTTGTGGCAGTTGCTGCAGGAGGTGGCATAAGGGCATGTGGTTGCGTCTGTGGAAGCTGTAGGAATCCAGAGGACTGGTTTTTCCATTGCTGAGGACCTCTCCATTGAGGATTTTGCTGCCAATTACCTGAAGGTGGGGTCCATTGTCCTTGTGGCTGCTGCCAACCTCCTTGAGGAGATTGCCATTACGGGGTCTGATAATTAGGCCAACTTGGTTGAGGTGGATTTTAGGGTGGTGGTGGTCCATATGCATGTTGCCATTGGTTATTATAGCCAGAATAAGGATTACCAAAATTTAAAGGATCTTGAGGCATACCTTGTCTTTGGGCCCATGGTCTCCTTTGTGCAAAAAATAACACTTGATCATCATCGCCTTCTACTGGCTTGAAGTCAATAGGTAGTTGCTTAGCTTCATTATCTTGCATCTATGATCACGCTATACATGCGCAATATGGATGGGGGCTAAAAGCGCTCGGCTTCCTCATGTTTC